>LPNX010808893.1:96918-126106 GCA_001517045.1 Pseudotsuga menziesii
CTGTCGAAAGGATAGGGAAGTAAAAAATGAGGATTTTAGGAGTGAGGTGAAAGAATGAGAAAATTTGGTAAAGAGGGACAAAGAAGTAGAATGAAGAAAGCAATACGGTGGAAAAATTTGAAGGCGTTTGGGTGAAAATCGAAGGAGTTATGGCAAACCCTAAAAATAGACAAATGTGGGATTTCGGGTCTTGGAAAGTGGAATTTGGGATAGGGTCTTCAGGAATGAAATATGCAGAATGGAATTGCAGAGGTGTCAGGGAAGTTTCAGGGAAAACAGAGTTGAAACCAAGGAGATATGGCCGAAAAACAGAATTTTATTTTATTTTATTTTATTTTTTTATCAGGAAGAGATCTGCAACGGTGCGAAAGTGATTGGAAACAGTGGAATCTGTAACGGCGCGGAAGTGATCGGAAACAAATGGATCTACAACGGCGTGAAACTGACCGGAAACAGTTCTGGACAGAGGAAATCTATGATTGTGCAACTGAAAATAGATACGGACCCCAGGTATGTGCGGCTTCCTATCGGTTCAGGGAATTCACTCGGCCACCAATGCTTTCTGACGGCTTGTGTATTAGGCCAGTACCCCTCACTCCACAGCTCAGGTAAAACTGATAACCGCTTGGCCACAAACGATAGCTCTTGGTTTACCTCACGGGTGGGAACTAGTAAATCAGGTAGGGGTCGTTGCCCTTTTCGCTGGCAAGTCCTCTCAATGGGCTAGCTACTTCGGGGTTCCTATGGTACTCCTCACAATGATTTTTAGGGATTATGCCCAAGTACTTCCCACAGTTAAGCGGATAGGGATTATTCCCAGATCCGAACCTGCAACAAAAGCGAAAAAAAAAATTGGGCAGAAATTTCACCCAACGAGCCCAAGAAAATGCTCTGATACCAGATGTGAGGACCCTGCAGCAAATAATTAATCCAAATACATGATATAGCAGCAAAAATCAAAATCACTTTTATATTAATCGCAAGCCACTTCGAGGGGGCAACCTCCTTTGAGCAAGCTCAATACAAAATAACTTCACGGTGCCTTCCTTGGCCTCAACACACACTTATATACTAAAAATAGTCACCAATACTATGGGTCAAAACCATGCGCCAATATAAACTATGGATCAACAAATACTACAAGCAGCTTACAAAGCATATGCACCCAACAACAATAACACAAAATATGGATCAACAATTACTATTGGACGACTTACAAAGCATATGCGTCCAACAACAATATACTAACATGGTAAAGAGAAGGATTGACATGGGTTCCTAACACAATCCCACTCTTCCTTCTAAGATTCAATTCCAAGTGGTTGATCCAGATTCATCCATGATTGATCCCATTCTTCCTTTGAAGAGTGAAGTTAAAGTGGTTGATTCAATGTCATCTCCACCCGATCCCACTCTTTCTTCAGAGAGTGTTAAGACTGAAGTAGTTGCTTTGACAAAATATTTGTCTTATTCTTCTCTTACAGTAGAGAATGAACTAAAACCTATTGAAGTTTTCATGCTTCATTCTGATTGTTCTCAAAAAAAGGAAATTTTATCTGTTTTGAAAGAACCCTCTCCGATTAGTGAGGTTATTTCCTTTGAATGGAGTAACCTAACAAAGTATTGCTTCATTCGAGTGTTCCTTTCAAGATAGTTGTAAATTTTACTGCTAGGTGAATACTTCACACTATTGTTGATGAAGGGGCTGCTATTAGTATTCTATCCTCAACTTCTTGGAAAGCTTTAGGTTCACCTCATCTTGTGCCATCCACTGATCAGATACTGGCTTTTAATTGAAGACATATTGCACCTTTAGGGACCCTTCCTTATTTTCCTATTACATTAGGAGGGAAAATTGCCTGTATTGATGTTATGGTGGTCCAAGGTCCTTTAGATTTCAATATGCTCATTGGACGTGATTATTTTTACGCCATGAAGGTTGTAGTGTCCAAACTCTTTAGAGTTATGAATTTTCCCCGTGATGGGAAGATTGTGACCATTGATAAGCTTTCCTTTGTTACACTTGGCCATCGCGTGACTCCTAGTCATTAGAATTCCCTGAATGTGCCACATGTTCTTGTGGTTCCTTCCCCTTCATCTAGTTATCTTTTTCCCATCATAGGTAAAATGGGGGGGCATGGCTCTAGTCTATGGACATCATAATGGAGCTAATTCGCTAGCTTTTATGAAATAGGGGAAACCTACCAATCTCTGGATATCATGTTGGGTAAGAACAGGTTTGAGAGCATAGTTTACTTTTGGTTTCAAGCTCATTAAAAAATAAAACCACTCCTTAAGCATAGTTTACCTTTTTGGTTTCAATCTTGCATAAAAATGAAACCTTGCATTGAGAAAAGTTCCCATTTTGTGTCAAGCTCGGTAAAAAATGAAATAGATTCCTTTGAGCAAAGGTCCCATTCCGTGTCAAGCTCGTTAAAAAATGAAATAGATGCCTATGAGCATAGTTCCCATTCTGTGTCAAGCTCATTAAAAAATGAAACAGATTCCTATGAGCAAAGTTCCCATTACGTGTCAAGCTTGTTAAAAAATGAAACAGATGCCTACTGAGAAAAGTTCCCATTATATGTCAATCTCGTTAAAAAATGAAATGGATCTCCTTAAGTGTAGTTTACCTTTTGGTTTCAATCTTGCATAAAAATGAAACCATTCCTAAGAATAGTTCATTTTCTATTTCAAGATCATTAAAAAATGAAGTAGGTTTCCTTAAGCATAGTTTACCTTTTGGTTTCAAGCTTGCATAAAAATTAAACCATGTTCCAAGCATAGTTACCTTCTATTTCATTCTTGTGTAAAAATGAAACAGGTCCCCTTTCTTTGATTCGAGTCTTCACTTTAGTGTTAGAACTTGAACCTTCTTTTTACTTGCCTAATTCTCGTTCTTCCTACCCCCCTGGTGAAAATTTTCACATTAGTAACCAGGTTTTTAGCTTGGGTATAGAAGAAGAATCTCCTTTGAGTCAAGTATTCCCTTTAGTGTTAGAACTTGAACCTTCTTTTCACCTGCCTAATTCTCATTCTTCCTACCCCCCTGGTGAACATTTTCATATTAGTAACTAGTTTTTTAGGTTGGGTATGGAAGAAGAATCGTCATACAAAACGAAGCTTGTGGGGCATGTCAAGCCCTTAGCAACCATGCTAGGGTATGCTTCGCTAGAAATCATGCTGGGGGAAAGATTCCAAACCCTGTATATCATGTTACTGGGATTTTTCAAGCATAGTTTACCCATTGGTTTCGAGCTTGTGTAAAAATGAAACCAATCTTTAAGCATTCTTTCAACTGATCTTTGAGCTCGTTAAAAACAGTAAGATGGTGTTGAGCTTACTTTTCATTTTTTGTGCTATGGTTAAAACATGAAATTTGGTTTGAGCTTAGTTTATTACTTTTTCGTGCTCTAGATTCAAACATGAAAAAGATTAATAGAGTCCTATTTAAGCTCTTTTTAGACTCTTAAAATGTGAAAAGATATTCGAGTACTTGTCTTCTTCATACTCGTAAAATTATTTGAAGAGTCATCTCTCCAATGGTAGGTTATCTCTTTTTTTGGTTCGGATGGACTATTTATGAAAAAGGAACACTCCAGCCAATCATGACTGGAAGATTTCTCTAAGGTATTATTTTATACATTTTTCGGGCCTTAGGGACTAAATCACACGAAAAAGGACCCTTTGGAGTTTTTCTTTAGTTTGTTAAAACTCTCTAAACATGAACTACACTAAGTTTTCTTTCATTTCACTCGTTAAATTAAACATTGAAAACCCTTTTTTGGGAACGAACCCCTCCTTTCTCAGGTTCTTAAAACTTATGAGTTTGGACTTGTCCAAAGGATGAGATAAAATGAGTGTTTGTTACCCTCTTTGAACTCGGAAAAATGAAAAGAGGCACTCATCAATCATGATGGGGAAATTAAGGGAAAGGGAAAACATTTTGCAATAATAGTAGTTGTTAGTCACCTTTGAACATGGAACTTGTCTGCATTTCATTTAGTCAATTGAGTATTCATCTTGTTTCCGATTCAATCCACTTTCATGAGTCATGCCACTCCTTTGAGTCTATCAAAGATTGCATTGTGTTATAGAGGATTTCACCACTCTAGGTGAATCACACATTGTATGGCCTTCCCCTGTCTCGCTGCAGACTCATTAGCCCCTATGGACTACTTTTTATCCTTTGATGTTACCTTGATCATCCCTAAAACTATATAAAAGTGATATACGCGGATTTTACCCCGATAACCATGTACATACGCGGATATGAGCCCTATAGTCGCATACATCGGGATGTGTACATAGTCCAAATCCTTTTGAAGTTTTCCTTGACATGGATCTGACTCATTTGACTCCTAGCCTTCCATATGCCTTGAGATCGCTCGGATTCGACCCTTCATTATCCCTTGTGAAGCTATATAAGGAACCCCTTGGTACATTGAAGGGGAGATAAGAGAGAATTTAGAGTAACGAAACTATAGTCCATTGTTTCCAAAACTTATGCTTGAGTCTGCATCCCTTTGTCCCTTGGAGCACTGCTGTGTTCTTCCCAAGCTTGCCTTTTGCTAGTGAGCTTGCTATCTGAGTGATGGAGGATTGAGGTGGTGGAGGCCCAAGTGGGGGATTCAATTTCTCCGGTTCGCAAACGTGTTGTTAGAGGTTGTCACTTGTAACCTCTGATTTATATTAATAGAAATATATTTTCCTGTCCAGTAATGTGTATTTGAATGAATATTGTATCCATTGGAATATGTCAAATGCTTTTACATTATTGATTATATATGCTAGAATATATCTAACACCATGATATATAGTATGCTTGTATTGTTTACTTATTGTTGAGGAAGTACTATATCAATTCAAGCTTAAGATTGGAAAGCTCAATGGGGATCTACTTCAACTGTCCGGAATAAGGTACGAGGTTCGATCCTTTAGTGTTAGACATTTTATTTCTATTGCATATTGGGAAAGATTGATTTATGGAGTCTAACTGTTTGTTGTGGTACCCCAAGCCATAGGAATTTCTCTTCGTAACAGAATTGGCGACACTATTGGGGATGTCCCTTGTTTTTATTTGGGGTTTACGGGCACAATGGGCTTGATATTATTGACTTGCTCTTTGTTTCTCTTTGTTTTTGGGTTTCATTTTATAGTATGTTCATCCATTGACACTCCCCTTTATTGGTTTGGCCTTGACCTACTTTTTACCAATGCCTTCTCTGTATATGTGGGTTTTTGGACAAAATTCACGTACATACGCGGATTTTTGGCCAAAAGTCGCGTACATATGAAGTTGTTCTTTATACAGTCACGCACATCCTCCCTTTTGGTGAGTCTAATGTTGGGGGAAGTTGCTGGGTGGGTTATGAGTGTGGTTGGGTCTTCCTTGGGTCTGAAGTTCTCTGTTGGATGCTTCTTTTGTGACCAGAGACCGTTCATGCCTATCTTAGGTATCATGTCTACACTGGCATATAGGTTAGGTTCACCACCGTTTGCTTTTTGCATGACCTTATGACCATGTCACTATATCCTTAGGTACGAACCCACTCTATTATGTCACGGAACCTTCTTGTTGCTCTAGAAGTGGCATGATGGGAGTGGTAGAGCCTCACCTTACATGGGTACCCTAGTTAGCTCCCCTTTTCATTTGGTGCCCATGCCGTGAGTTCTCTCTTAGGTCCAGGAGTCCGTTGTATAGTACTTCCATGAAATTCCGCAAGAGCCTCATACTCCTCTTGATCTTATGCTGGCATGTTTCCCTCCGAACTCCCCTCATGTCAAGTTGTGAATGCATTATCATGAGCTTTTCCTGCCTTATTGAGCTTTATGCCGGCTCCCCTGACATTGAGTTTCAGCCATATAGCCCGAGCTTGTCTCATGTCTAGCCATGCAGAGCCATTTTATATATCCTTCGTAGCTTGATTTCCCTTTTACCGGGAGGGGATTTTCCCCCGAGTGTCGATATCCTACACATGTATCCTTGCATTGAGCATAGGTATTTTCCACTGCTTGGAAATAGTTTGTTTGCCCTTATGATACTCATATCCTCCTAGTTTGTAACTATAAAGCTAGTTTATTCTTTTTTCAAGCTTTTCAAATAACTGAAAAAGTCCAAAAAAAATCAAAAAACCAAAAAGCTGGACAAGGAAAGATGTTATCTTTGGCAGCTGTCGAGTTGTGTCGCCTTCGAACAGAGCACTCTATATCACATCCATTGGTTGGGTTATAGTTTGACTTTAGGAGATGTACTCATTTATCTGAGTTTATCTCCACCGACTGGTTATGCTTCCAGTCCCTATGGAGCCTCTATTGATGCCTCCTGCATCATAGAGATGTCCCAGTTTGTATATCAAGTCTATGCTGCCTTCATTCAGTCACCATACGTCGTTATGCTCTTGTTCGAAGGGAATTTGAAACCTGAGTCGGCCATCCCTTAGTTATCTTTACTTTGCATGCCGGACATTCCTGGTACAGTTACTGGTTCGTGCACCTTATGATCGAGTCCTTCCACATTAGACAGCTTTGTTGAGTACCTCATGTTGGATGATGGGGGATGCCTTAATGTCCTCCTTCCAACGGATTTCATCCCATCGACTTCAGATCATTTATTCTGGGATTGGAATCTAGAGTCCTTTTGAGTTCCTTGAGACTTGTAGTCATCAGCGGCAGGTTCTCTCGTCATCGACAGTTTCTTGGGAATACATCAATGTCCCCTGATCGATGGATTCTCTCAAGTGTTCGACCTCAACACATCTATTCACACTTGTTAGTTTGCACTCTAGAACCTTGATTCCCATTATCATTATCGGTGGGTAATCTGGCATTTATTAACAGTATACATCAATGACCGGTAATCAGACGATGGACTACTATGTTCGACCTCGACACCTCTATTCGCATAGTAGGACATGTACTCATAGTGGTGTGTGTAGAAGACCTTCCAAATTGGTGGCATCCATTATATGCTACCTCCTTGATCGTGCCAGTTTTCATGAGATTTCAGCTCTCGTGACTTGTTCCAGTATATGTCAGACATTTCTAGCCACTATGGAGATCTTGATCTATTGTATATCTTCAGCCTTTGTGGAGATCATGATCCTTTGTATATATTCATCATGGAGATTATGATCTATGTATATTTTACGTGGCGATGATCAGATATGTGTTATCATGTTTCACACCTATTCATGGCCATTGTACTCTTATGTATCCGGGACTGCTATATGTATTTGCAGTTATATGCAGAGTTGTATTATTGTACTATGTTGATTGGATGGCTGGTCTTCCATTTGGGTACCTTCATCACTCTTCTGGGATGGACTTATAATGTATTTCGGCCATCGTATAACCCCTCTGATCTTATACATTAGGGGGCATTTGTTATAGCGTATTTCACCACTCTAGGTGAATCACACATTGTATGGCCTTCCCCTATCCCGCTGCAAACTCACTAGCCCCTATGGACTACTTTTTATCCTTTGATGTTACCTTGATCATTCCTAAAACTATATAAAAGTGATATACGTGGCTTTTACCCCGATAACCGCGTACATACATAGATATGAGCCCTATAGTCGTGTACATTGGGATGTGTGCATAGTCCAAATCCTTTTGGAGTTTTCCTTGACATGGATCCGACTCATTTGACTCCTGGCCTTCCATATGCCTTGAAATCGCTCAGATTCGACCCTTAATTATCCCTTGTGAAGCTATATAAGGAATCCCTTGGTACATTGAAGGGGAGATAAGAGAGAATTGAGAGTAACAAAACTATAGTCCATTGTTGCCAGAACTTATGCTTGATTATGCATCCCTTTGTCCCTTGGAGAACTGTTGTGTTCTTCCCAAGATTTCTTTTTGCTAGTGAGCTTGCTATCTGAGTAATGGAGGATTGAGGTGGTGGAGGCCCAAGTGGGGGATTCAGTTTCTCCAGTTCGCAGACATGCCGTCAGAGGTTGTCACTTGTAATATCTGATTTATATTGATAGAAATATCTTTTCCTGTCCAGTAATGTGTATTTGAATGAATATTGTATCCATTAGAATATGTCAAATGCTTTTACATTATTGATTATATATGATAGAATAGATCTAACACCATGATATATAGTATGCTTGTATTGTTTACTTATTCTTGAGGAAGTATTATATCAATTCAAGCTGAAGATTGGAAAGCTCAACGGGGATCTACTTCAACCGTCTGAAATAAGGTACGAGGTTCGATCCTTTAGTGTTAGACATTTTATTTCTATTGCATATTGGGAAAGATTGATTTCTGGAGTCTAGCTGTCTGTTGTGGTACCCTAAGCCATAGGAATTTCTCTCCGTAACACATTGTCCATTGTTATACGAAAATCCTATCACCATCATGTGATAAGACTCTTAACATACCTACTTGCCCTGAATCTAGGCACTTGGAGTGGAAACTCATACCATTTGTCAATATTTCACAAAAATGCTTAGCACCATGCCTTCCCTTTTGTCCAAGAGCGGTACCTTTCTTGCACCGCCCATCCCTTGTTATCCATAAGTGGTGCCACCACTTATGTCCCTTACTTCATAAGCGTTTCTTACCTGAACCGCTTTTTCATTGAAGGAAAAAAGCAGTACCCTGGGTAAAATGGGAAAAAGAGAAGATTCTTGAGGCTTCTAAATCATGAGCCTCGTGTCCTCCCTTATCCCTATCATTGTTGGTTAGTTGTGCTCGAGATCCCTCATCCTAGGATCTTAGAGGCCACCTCATCCACAAATATCTCAACCATCCATATCCATTGAACCTTATAAATACAAGCTCATATCCATGGTTGAGAGGGGAGAACTCTAAAGGTATTGTTATGCTGTTGGATTGATCACTTGGCCCAAGCCATTGGAGAGCATAGAGAGCTAAAGTCAGAGCTTATGGGGATAAGAGTGCTTGGTTTCATGGAGATGCATGTCAACATTAAGGCTTGATTGGTTGTAAACTTCTCCATTTTTATATTAATACGGAGCTGATTTCCATCCCACAATATTGTTGTTGTTTGATTTCATATGTATGTTAGATTCCTTAGTCACTAACATGAATTATTAGATCATATTCTGGTAGCTTTGATGTGTTTGTGTGTTTAATTTGATTGCAGGTACATAGGGTTACTTTCAAAGCATCACATTCCAGGTATCTGTGGCATCTAGGGAGGGTCTTCAACCTTTGTCCTTCATTTGTTCTGGATCTGAACCATTCAAACCAGTGGAACACCTTACTATCCATAGAAGGTGAAATATTCCAACTAACATCCATTGTCGCATTGTGTTTTGCATTGTCAATTCAATGATGCCAAGTCTTCTCTCGTGCTACCTTATGTTCAAAAGAGAAATTGTTTGAGAGTTTACACCTACAGTCAAATCAACTTTTTTGAGTCAGTTACTTTTGAGTTAGTCGTATGGTTACATTATTTACAACATTCTAGAACTGTGTTCCAAGTTTCATGTCGTCATTGTGGGATTCATCATGGCCCTCCTTCGATGAGACTATTCCTTTCGACGTCAGCTCATCATCCAGGAATTAGTCTTAGAAACAAAATTTAGTACCTTGAGATCTGTATGACTTAATTACATATTCTCTCGCTTTTGACATAGGTTTACATCATTGACCTTTGATTGAAAGATTCAACTAAGTGTTCGACGTCAGATCATCTATTCACACTTAGGATATTGTACTAGGGTACTTTGGGAATCATTGACATCAATGGTGATCTCCCTCACACTAGTTAAGGGTTCACATCATTGACCGGTAATCAAGTGGTTTCTACCATGTTTGAATTCAAATCATTGTAATCACATGGATAGAATCATACTTTGTGGAAGACAAGACAAAGACCCTGGTTATTTGTTAAGCACTCATTGCTTTCCCCAGGTTGTGATGGATTATTTGTATGAGTCCTAGCATGGATCCACATTTGTATGTTTGTGGTTGTCCTTAGATTTGCATATGTATGACATAGATATACATTGTATGTCTGGTAGCTATGTCAAAATTTGAGTCTTCTTCGCATGGATCTACGCTGTATTTTAGTAGCCATGGTTTTTTTTGTATCTCACATGGATCTACGTTGTATTGGTCGGCAGCCATGTTGTGAGTCATTTGGGACATGTATCAAAATGTGCTACAGAAAGATGGTGATGTTTGAGAAGTTCCAACCTTTGTACCTTTGCCTTGACACTATACCTTTTTCTTTCAAAGTATATTGCCTATCGTTTCCCTATAGTCATTATACTTTGGGGGGCATCTCTGCTATACCAAAATATCATCACCCTCGTGTTATGAGATAGGTATCCCCTTGTCTACTCCAATCCCTCAAATATCTCCCTAGAGAAATGAAGGAATAAATTAACCCCTTGCATTTTTCCCTCTTTTGAGTTGGTAACGCTCTTTCCCCATTGGAAAAAAGCATTACCCAAGAAGCAAAGAGCCAACACCGCTCCTAATACATGAGCAAAGAGTGGTTCCACCACTTCTATCCCTACTGCAAGAAGTAGTGCCCCCCTTATCACCACCAATTTTATTCATTGGAGGAGCGATGCTCGTGTTTTGAAGGAAAAAAAGAGAAGCTTTGAAAGGATTCTCAAAGCTGACCTTCGTGGAGCCTCATCCCTATGGTTTAGGACTAGCTAAAGCTCGAGATCCTCCCTTTTAAGATCCAATATCCACCTCACCCATGATATCCTCAACCATACCTATCCTCCCATTCCTTTAAATACTGGCTCACCCCCCATGGGAAAAGGAGGAATAATTTTGTTTCATACCCAAACTCTATAAAAATCATTCCTGAGTCTTTGGAGGCAAGGTGAAGTTAGAGGCAAGGAGCCATTGGAAGGAACTCTCAAAACCAAGGCATGAAGGTTGTAGTCTCTCCAATCATTTATTAATAAAGAATGTATTTTCTTTCCCATATTTACTGTGTCATATGTATGTATTTCTTGATTCCTTGGTCACAAGCATAGATCTAGTTGATTATATTGTATTCTATCATGTTTTCTTTGTTGTCTTCCATATTTTATAGGTTCTTCTAAAGCAAGCCTCAAGGATAGCGAGGAAAACCTTTGAGAGAAGCATAATGTAATTCCATTCAAGTGATTAACCAGATCTAGGGAGATTTTAGCATTCTGTGTTTGTGTTTTGTTCTAGATTTGAACCATTCAGACTAGGGAACTGGCTCTTGTCCGCGGGAGGTGTGTATTTTCGGCTAACATGACAAAACCACTAAAATTTCGGATATCGGAGGAAGATAGTCAAACAAAAACCCGACTCATCAGAGATGCTTTATTCTAAACTTCCAAAAAATCGGAAGACTATCTCCGAGACCACAGACGAAACAACTTCCGATACATCGGATCAAACTTTGGAAGGCTTCTGATGGGCATATCGTAAATCTAGTTGACTGTGCATTCGCTGTATCGGAATGCTAGTGAACTATGCATCTGCTGTATCTAAATGATAGTGGACTATGCATCTGATACTGTTGGGCCCACTATATGCCAGTTAATTAAAACTTAACATGCGGAGTGCTAAACATAAATTATCAACCCGAGGAAGTCTTTTATTTCAAAGTTATCGTGCAAGATCTATGTGAACACAATTTCTACCTGACACTGTTATCTATTGGTATGAAATCAAAACTCATTATAAACTAGATCACACCTTCTTGAAAAGAAAACAAATCCCAATCCTATTCATAAATCCAAACTGTAAATCTAATCACACTTCAAAAAAATCAATTCTTATGAAGCAAGATCTAAATACATAAACATGGAAGAAATGCTATGTTGGCCAATGATCTATCAAGATGAATTAACAGGAAAACAACTATGATAAATCTAATGAGCAAGAACTAAATAATAAAAATAGCTATGATAAATATAATGAATGAAAGCATGAACTAACAAATAAACAAATCTACAAAATAAATCACCTACAATCAACACTACCAGCATCTACTCAGGGAAGAGGGACCTTCCTCCACTGAGCAGAGCTGGATCTCCACAATGAAAGTATACAACTCTAGAATTAAGAAACTGCCAGCATGCATTATCAAAATAGAATGATTACAATAGATCTGGATCAAACTCATAAATTTTCACCTGCAGTATAGTCACAACTGGGTGTTGCAGCTCACTGTCATAGTTGGGTGTTGCAGCTCACTGTCATAGCTGACAGTCACAACTGGGTGTTGCAACTAAAAAATTCATGCCAAGTTTCAAGCTTGAATAGTTCCATAATCATTGGCTCATTTTCTGTGGATCCTTCATTCACCTTCCCTAATTACTGTACTTTTGTTTTCATGATATTTTCTTTTTATTTGAAACAAATAGAGACAAATTGAAATTGGAAAATTGATGACAAAAATTATTTAAGCAGTTTGTTCAAATAGTCAACAATTCCAAAGCATTCCTAAAAACATCTCATACCCATTCCTTATCTTTCTACTTTTTGATCTTCCAGATCGCAACAAGGCATGGAAAGAGAGCATACTTATTCGAAAATAAAAACTAAAAACAAAGGCATGGTTTTATTCTATTACTATATCCTACCCTAATATACTTAGAAATATAAAAATTGTTCAAGTGTATTCATATTTCCAATGGAGCCACTTTCGAAGAAGTGACGCAAGTAGGATCATACTCCCAATAGAAAAATATAAATTTATAAATGCTAGAATCTGAGAGAACAACTTCCCTTGAAATGATGGTGCCAAGAATTGGTGAAGTATGGAATGATTTTGTTGATCGGTGAAAGATTGAAACCAAGCTTCAATATAGTCTTTGTTCCCTTAATTTCTCATGGATGTTACACCATGAAGATCCTTAGTAAACTGATCTTCCTCAATGCATAAGAGATTCGGATCTAATGATGTGAATGATGCTTTTGGTTTCAATGTTTGTTCTTCATCAAATTTGTTGATCTTGTTAACTTGTTGATGATCATAAGAAACTTCACTTCCAAGTCTTGGATTCAAAACATGTTCATGCCTCGTATAGAATTCTGCAACAATGCATAGTATTTTTGTAGTGGTGTAGGTGAGGTAGAACATGAGGAAAATGTAGGAAAGTTTTGTTGTTCAACACTGTAAGCATACTGTACTACTTTATTATGGTTAGGGTGGAGGGTGGATTGGACAGGAAATTGTGTTGGATACCAAGGAGTTTGATGACAAGATAGATGTGAATGATGTAGAGAATTGGTTTATGAGGTTGATATTGAAGGACCAAGTTGTGTTGTAGCATGAGAGAGAGTGGCCATGTGATCATAAGATAGGCCATTCCAACCTTGTTGATAAGGTAGGTAAGAGTTAAATTGAGGCCACAATAGGTTCCATGGTGGAAGAGTATTCAATGATTAAGTATGAGAGTAAGGAAATGGAGGGATAAAATTTTGAACCATACATGTAGGCCACGGTTTCCATGACTGTTGCAATGAATTGGCTGCAACTCCCATATATATTTGATATGTTTCTTTCATCCTTGGTAAGGAGGGACAATGATCTATGGAATGATTAGTGTCACATATGCCAAAAATTGTGGGACTATACAAAGGACAATCCATTGCAAGATGTTTCTTCTGACACCGAGGGAAAACTATTTCTTCAAATTCCTCATGCTTTTCCTTAACCTGCAAAACAACCAACTCTGAATTTAGTGAATCATTGATATCAGCATTAGAATTTTTAAATACATTACTGATTTCAGATCGTAAAACTCTTGTTTTTGCAGCAGATTTAAAAAATAAAGATAAAAGTTCCTTAGAATTCTTACCGGCCTTGAAGTTTCCTCTTGAATGCCTTCTACATAACTCACAAATATCATCATATGCTAACTGAAATACATTACTTGTTCCCATCAGATTTAGTATTTCTAAATATTCAGCTTGGATTCCCTTTAGTAGAAGTGTTTTTAAGGTCTCCTTCCCTAGTTTTCTTTGTTTGGATCTTTGGAGGTTATATTGAAAGAATTCTATGTATTCATCCAGAATCTTTTCTTCTCCTTGTGTCATTTCGAATATGTCTTTATGTCTTCATTGACCCTGCAATAGTCTTGGTAGCTTTTCAATAATACATGTTTCATGTCTTCTCAAGTTTGTATACAATTTTCACCGAGGCTCAGGAACCATCGGAGGGATGTTCCTTTTAGAGTAAGGGGAAACACATTCAAATTTTGATCATTAGCACAATAACTTTTCCTCTACAAAATACTTCAAATTGAAATAAAAATACATCAGGGTCTTCATTTTCCAAACCGTGAAAATTTGGTAGAACATGCGGGGGAATGCTTTTCGTTGGTGCCACTCTTCCTCAATCTTTGATAGAAAATTGGGAGGTAACAACTTCTACATCTTTCTTACTTGCCATCTCTTCATTAGATTCTTCATGTTCTATATAGAGGCTCCCCCTTCAAATGTTCCTGTCAACTTGTTAGTAGAATGGGTGGTGCTTACAACACCACTAAGGGGAATGATAATATTTATGCTCCAAAGATTGAAAATGAAATAAAACTAAATGCAAATAAAGAAGAAAAAAAAACACACTCAAAATAAATTCAATAAACTGAAATGTAATCATGCAACCTACATGCCCTACTTTAACAATGCATCTAAAAAATAACGTCAGATGTCCTTTTGCACCATTCGTAAGTTCTCCAACAATGGCACCAAAATGTTGGGCCCACTATATGCCAGTTAATTAAAACTTAACATGTAGAGTGCTAAACATAAATTATCAACCTAAGGAAGTCTTTTATTTCAAACCTATCGTGCAAGATCTATGCGAGCACAGTTTCTACCTGACACTGTTATCTATTAGTATGAAATCAAAACTCATTATAAACTAGATCACGCATTCTTGAAAAGAAAACAAACGCCAATCCTATTCGTAAATCCAAACTGTAAATCTAATCACACTTCAACAAAATCAATTATTATGAAGTAAGATCTAAATACATAAACCTAGAGGAAATGCTATGTTGGCCAACGATCTATCAAGATGAATTAAAAGGAAAACAACTATGATAAACCTAATTAAAGCATGAATTAAATAATAAAAAACAACTATGATCAATCTAATGAATGAAAGCATGAACTAAAAAATAAACAAATCTAAAAAATAAAACACCTACAATCAACACTACCAGCATCTGCTCAGGGAAGAGGGCCCTTCCTCCACTAAGCAGAGCTGGATCTCCACAATGAAAGTCTACAACTCCAGAATTAAGAAACTACAAGCATGCATTATCAAAATGGAATTATTACAATAGATCTAGATCAAATCCTACATCATAACATTGCTTTCTCTCCTCCCCCCTTCTCAATGATATTGATTACATATTTATACATAAAATTATCTCATGGAAATGAGGAACTGAATCCCCAACTTGTGATCTGTAACAGCTGAAACACGGCCGTAACTGCTAACAACTTTGGAACCGATCGCAACAGTAAATATGGAAAATTCCCTCTTGAAGAACCACCTATATATCGCAAACCATGTCTTTGTTAGATAATTGCCTCGCTCTTCAGGTAAATGAGGCTGTTACTCACAAAACCCATGTCTTGGATTTTTATGATTCATTTTCATCTACCCGAAAATCGAGACATGAATCGAAGTGTTCTTATTTGGCATGCATTTTTTGTTAAGGATGTAATAGCTAGCTTTGAGCATCTTGTACGTGAAAAATCCGTCCACAAGCCATCATTAGTAAAATTATGCATAATAGTCTTCAGTTTATCAAAGATAAAGAAAAATAATCATTATTAACCACTTAAAACTTTAATGGAATTAGTATGTTGTTTTACGTACAATTACAACAAATGGATAGAAAATGGAATGATAAATGAGCTATAATGGGAAGAAAATGGATGAAATATATGTCGATAAGTGATGGAAAAATGGACAATTCTAGGGCCCAACAAATACAAGCATACAAAAAAATCAGATTTTTCAAAAACAATAAGCCACTGGAAAACCTTGGTAAAATCGCAGAAAAACTTAAGCTGTCTAAACACTAAAAGAATAAGGGGGGACCCTAAAAATAAATTTTTTTGGTGAATTAGTTGCAGCTGTGACAACCCCATGGACTGATATTATACTTTGATGTTTCCAATTTCATCTGTAAAAACACTTGTTTATTACTGTATGTGACTTTTAAAACCATACTCGCGTGTACACTCGACTTTTGATCTCAAGCCCATGTACATCGAGATGTGTGCATAAATCCAAATATTTTTGGAGTTTTCCTTCATGTGTTTCCAAACCACTTGAATCTTGGCCTTCCATATGCCTCTATATCGCTCGGATTTGACCCTCCATTACCCCTTTGGATTCTGATATAAGGAACCCCTTGGTTACATTAAAGAGGAGGAATTAAAGAGCAATGAAACTATAGTCCATTGTTGCCATAGATTGCATTTACTTGAGTCTGCATCCCTTTGTCCCTTTGGAGCACTTTGTATTCTTCCCAAGCTTGCATTTTCTTGTGAGTTTTTAGCGAGAGATGGAGGATTGAGGTGGTGGAGGCCCAGGTGGAGGACTCGATTTCTCCAGTTTGTAGACATGCCAACAGAGATTGTCACTTGTGTAATTTTTTATTTGATTAATAGAAATATCCTTTCTTGTCCAATAATGTGCATTTGATTGAATATTGAATCCATGGATATGTTTAATTTCTTATACATTGTTGATTATATATGCTAGAGTACATCTAACAGCATATTATATAGCATGCTTATCTTATTTGTTGTTGTTGAGAGCAAATTGCTAGCACAAGCGGGATTGGAAAAAGCTCAACAGGGATCTACTTCAACCGTCTGGAATAAGGTATGATTCAAGGTCCCTTATGTTAGACGTTTGGTTTCTCTTGCATATTGGGAAGGGATTGATTTCTTGTTTCTAGGTATCTATTGTGGTACACCCCAAGCCATAGGAATTTTCTCTTTGTAACAGGTAGGTATGAATAAGCTTGAGATATGACGAGACTGCTAGCATGCATTATCAGAATGGAATGATTACAATAGATCTGGATCAAATTCTACATCATAACATTACTTTCTCTCCTCCCCCCTTATTAATGAGATTTATTACATATTTATACATAAAATTATCTCATGGAAATGAGGAACTGAATCCCCAACTTGTGATCTGTAACAGTTGAAACACGGCCGTAACTGCTAACAACTTTGGAACCGACCGCAACAGTAAATATGGAAAATACCCTCTCTAAGAACCACATGTCTATCATAAACTATGGCTTTGTTTGACAATTTCTTTAAGAGTCAAGAAAATGAGGTTGTTACGCACAAAACCCATGTCTCAGAGTTTTGAGATTCATTTCCATCTGCCCAAAAATCAAGACGCGAATCAAGGTGTTTTTATTTGGAATGCATTTTCTGTTAAGGTTGTAACAGCTAGCTATGAGCATCATGTATGTGACAAATCACTCCACAAACCATCATTAGTAAAATTATGCATAATAATCTTCAATTCATCAAAGATAAAAAAAAAATAAGCATTATTAACCACTTGAAACATCAATGGCAGTAGTATGTTGTTTTACGCACAGTTACAACAAATGGATAGAAAATGGAATGATAAATGGGCAATAATGGAAAGAAAATGGATGAAAAATATGTTGATAAGTGATGGAAAAATGGACAATTATAGGGCCTAACATCACCCCTAAACTGAACTTGTTTCATGTCCTCATGCAACCCAATACCTATGTAGCATCCATTCACTTGTTGTTTTTCATTTTACTATGCAAGGGGAGTTGCAGCTGTGACAAGTAGAAGGATAGGAAAATTTTTAGCGGAGTCGCAGCTGTACATAGGATGAATATGGCAGAGTTGCAGCTACAAAAAAATGGGAAAATTTTTAATGGAGTCACAACTGAGAGGAGCGAAAAAATGGCCGATATTTACGGAGTTGTAGCTACCTAAAATGGGAAAATAGGAAAATTTTTTACAGTGTTGCAGATACGCAAATTGGGAAAAAGGAAATATGTACGGTGTTGTAGCTACGCAAAACGGGAAAGAGGAAATATTTACAATGTTGCAGCTGTGCGAAACAGGAAAAAGGAAATATTTACGGTGTTGTAGCTATGGGAAACGGGAAAAATGAAAGATGTACGGTGTTGTAGCTATGTGAAATGGGAAAGAGGAAAGGTTTACGGTGTTGTAGTTGCGTGAAACGGGAAAAAGGAAATATTTACTGTGTTTTAGCCTTTTGAGCAGAAAACTTCCGAAGTCATTTTATTCCAAACGATGACTTGGGTTCAGCTGAAATTTTTCAGGTAGGTTTATACTAAACCAATGCACCTACACACCAAAACTCAGAGATACCCACATCACGAATTTTGAGGAAAATGCAAATTGGTTGTAGGTGATTATGGCCATTTTCTCAAAAATCGTACATTGGATTGGGATGTAACTTATCAGGCTTGTTCATCTTGGTATTATTCACTTCCTATCCAAAACTCAAGAGAATCCAACTTACTAATTGCAAGATATGCTCATTTCAATTTCTGCACTTTTGGAGATGAACATGAATAAAAATGTGTTGCAGTTGAAATTCTCAAACTAATATTTTGCATAATACAAATTGGGTTAGACTGAAATTTTTCAAGCAAGTAAATTACCATTCTTATTCATCTCCACACCAAAAATTAGAGAACCCCACATCACGGATTTCGAGAAAAATGTAAATTGGTTGTAGGTGATGATGGCCATTTTCTTGAAAACCGTGCATTGGATTGGGATGAAACTTACCAGAGTTGTTCATCCTGATGTTATTCATTCCCTGTCCAAGTTTCATGAAAATATAGCTTACCAATTTAAATATATGCTCAAATCAAATTCTGCACTTTTTGTAGATGAACATGAATAAAAATGTGTTGCAGCTAAACTTCTGAAACCAATATTTCACAAAATAAAAGTTGGTTTGGGCTGTAACTTTGAGGTATTATTCATATTACCTTGGTGCATATACTTACCAAATTTCATGAAGACCTGGATCACCTTTTGGGAGATATGTCCACTTCAATTTCTGCCCTATTTTAAAAGAAAAACGTGTATGCATAAAACATGAACTAGCCATCATGATTGTTAATGTCCCGAGTTCCATTGATCATAGATTCCACATTAACTATTGAAATTGAAGGTCACTCATTGATTATCTTGGTTTAAACAGAGCATGCAATCCTTTCATGAGACAAATTAACTCCATACAAAATCTCAGCCGTAATGTTAGCAAGAGAAATTATGGCAAAAAGAGAAACATACTGTTGATATCCCGAATTCACAATTCATTTCTATAATAGTTCCTTCAACCCAACATCCTATGTAATTTAATTTGTTCATTCTTGGTGTACCAACTATGACTGCTTCAAAGTATCCTCACGATATCTCAAACCTGTGAATTTTAGCTTTGAATCTATCCTCACCATTTAGAGAGCGCTTGGGAAAACAACAAATCTTGTAATCCTTATAAGAAATTCAACCTGCATTTATATATCATGGAATTTGTTTGGTAGAATTCAAAGGCCCAATTTAGCTCTTGACTGTCTCAACCCTTTTATGTCTCAGACTATGTTTTATACTCATGTCTATGTTTTATACTCATGTGCATTCAGGTTGTTGGATAAGACACTGTCAGCCATCCTGTCATCATCAATGAAAACTAAGGAGATATTTTGTCTGTCCACTATGATTTTGTTGCTTGAGAATTCCAATAACTCTAGGTCAAAAAAATACATTCATCTCCATAATAGTGGCACTGATTGACAAAGAAAACAAGATGCTACAGGAAATTAACTCATAATATTTGCAAATAAATGGTTTAATATCTGCAACCCATTGCTTAATGCAACCAACAAATTGATTGCACAGAAGTTCTAGTAATCAAATCCTTTAATACATCCAATTTGACAAACCCATTAGGTATGGAAAACCTTATTTCAACCACAACGAATTTTCAACTTTTCTCACTATTGCATGAAGGCAAAAAAAACATAATGTTCCAAGGTGTTTTGAATACCCATTGATCAAGTTCCAAATCAGATCTTGGAAATATAGGATTGTTATATAAATTTCGTAAAATTTTGAGTTTACCACTAATTTGCATTTTGAGCTAGTGATCTGCCTCACTTGGATTTTCCTGTAGTAGATATTGATCCTTGTAAAAGAAAGAATAGTCTTACATATAGGTTGCAACTTTCAATATTATTTCACTTCCATTCAAGGTAAATGATCCAACTCGTTTGTCTCTACCAAAATCTTCATGTTGCTCTGAATTTTGAACATTTACTGAAATTGTTTTTTACCTGCTGGTCTGAAAGTAACATTTGTAATTTTATCTTTCAATGCCAGAACATGCATGCATTTTTGGACTCAGCCTTATCTTCAGTTAATTGCTTGTAAACATATGCACTTTTGCAACACACAAGATATAATATCTAACTTCATCAACTAAATTGTAATCTGCCTCATTCTAAGGATGAAAATTGTTAGAATTTTAACATTAAGCTAGCATTATATTAGGATCTTTAACTAAGAGAATAACAAGCACAACAAGCAAACACAAGAGACAATGAACATAGTGTTTTTCCTCGGGGAAACCATAAATGGAGAAAACCCTGCAACTTCATCAGAGATAGAATCAACACCAAAAGTAAAACCCAAAACAGTAAGATGATCTATAAATAGCAGTAACCTTCTTTCTTCCTAGCCCCAGTGTCTTCTTCTTCCTCAGTTATGCGCTACAACTGAGTATGAGTGAGTGTGTGATAAATAGAGAGGCTAGCTCTCTATTTATACTAATTCTCGACCAGACTAAACCCTACTAGGGCCAACTTCACTAGGTGAGTCTAACAACCCTAGTGCCCTGGAACTGTGGAGACTTTAACCCTTAAACAATATGAGGGTTACCCACATTGACTTGACATGACTTGATTACATTATATAAACTCCCAATTGGAACATCCGGGCATTACATGACTCAATTACATTACAGACACATACCAGAATAAACATCGAGGTACAATACATAATAAATACAAGTGAATACATTCCGAAGTTACAATTACATCAACACTCCCTCTTAACTAGCAAGGTATTCTCTTGACACAATTTATCAGCACAAGTCTTCTTCTCTGTATCATCTGGATCATCATCACTAGAACACCATAACTGGATCTGGATCATCACTATTGGATCATCATCATTGGATCATCACGGGTGCTATCTCATGATTCTTCTCATCACATGAAGTTCTACAGAGCCAGCCCTTTTTCATGTTGGTTGTAGGCCTAGCCTCCATGTAGGTCTTCTTCCAGCACTTATATCTGACCCTAAGTTAGAATGGCCCACCTAGTACTTATATCTAATGATGTAGGAACCAATCCTATAATCATATCAGAAAGGCATGCCCAACACTCACATCTGACCATGTGGGAATGTTGGGATGCAAAAATGTTCCTTTTTTATCCACTTTATCTTTCGCTATTCCTCACATTTCATCATCCCATTAACTTTTTATCATACCATTTCTATACATATATGTGGGTTTTACCTTATTATTTCCACTTTATTTATTTTTAGTATTATAAGTGAATTTATGATTAAATATTAGAAAATAAACATGTTTTCACTAATATCTCAAAGTATGGATGAGCTTTGTAATGTGTAGGAATATGTGAAGGATTAATTCAAAGAAAAGACTTCACTTATATCTCCTCCACCATTTAAGGAGATAGTTATGCAAAGAATATTCTAAGGAGAAAATCATGGAGATTTGGTTGAGAGACATGTGGAGGATTTGAAGGGATCATATTTTGTAATAATAGGAAAGTAGTTGAGTGGTTGAGTGAATAGTGGATCTCTCATTATGAGATGGTTATATTCTTCTCAATGAAGTTCATGTATAAAAGGGAGTGCTCTCTCTTCATTTGAGGATGGGATATTATCTTAGAATATTTTAGATCTTATATTATCTTAAAGAATAGTAGATTGTAGAAGTTAGTCTTGACTTTGTAATATGGAGAAGGAAATTCTTAGATTTTGTTCATAATCTTGGTTTGATGCTTTCATGATTTATGATTGATTCTTGTGATTTAAATTAAGATTGCTTTATTGTTGATGTGAGCTCACATGTGTTGTCTTGTTGCTCTTCATATGTTGTCTTTATTTTATGCAATTTACTTTTAGCTGTGTGTTTCATCTTTCAGAATTATATTAGCAATTGCTTGTTTCAGTTTAAGGGGGGTTAGATTAGATTAGTCTTAGTTTCACGGGGGGTTAGATTAGCTTAATTTCACTTCAGTTTTGCATATACTTTACAGGTGCTTCGTAAGACTATGAACCTAGGATTGACAAATTAAATGGCTGGGCAATTACTACAACGAAATTAAAATGACATTAATTCGGCCCAACATTTTGGCACCGTTGCCGGGGAACCACGATGGATTGAAGTGTAGATTTCAATTCTTGCAAGTGTGGTAGTGTAGATTTCGATTCCTGCAAGTGTGGTAGCGTAGATTTCAATTCCTGCAAGTGTGGTAGTGTAGATTTCAATGCATGCAATTGTGGTAGTGTAGATTTCTATTTCTACAAGTGTGGTAGTGTAGATTTCAATACATGCAAGTGTGGTAGTGTAAATTTCAATTTTTGCAAGAGTGTTTAATTTCCGCAACTGTGAAGAGTTATTTATTTTTTAGAGTTTTTTTTTTTACATAAATGGTTTGTTTTTATTTAAGATTTTCAAATTTCAGTTTTGGGTGCTGTAAGAATCCCTTTTTCAACATGGTTTAACAATGAGTATAAGTCTGGAAGTACTCACTCATGCCTTGGCAAAAGATGTATTTTCTTCTTCCCAGGAAGAGGAGGTCTTGGCAGCAATAAGAGATTTAAATACTCCTCCAGAATCAAACAAGGAATCATCATTCGAAAAATCCTGCGCATGTGAAGGCGAACAAGTATTTGAACAAGAGATCGATGAAGATGAGCAGGAGATCAAGGAGGACCATGAGGAGTTGCAGCGTTATCTGAGGAGTGAAAACTATGCCTACGAAAGACTTATCGAACGATGGTTTGAATCGAGTATGAGGTTAGAACAATTAAGTTTTTCTTTTTTAGTTAGATCACAGCCACAACAATTAAATTTTTTCATCTTTACATATTTCCATTGTTCATTCATGGGATTGAAAGATAATATATTCCTATTATTGTTGCGTGTATGGCTACACTGGCTATTTGATTACATGTAATTGTTTTCTTTTTCCCAATTAGCATAGAGTATGTAGGATTTTATTTCTAGTCTTTGCTTTCACCTAGAATAAGTATGGTCTCCTCTGCGCTTGTGCAATCGTGAGGATCAGAAAATAGGATGTTTTCTAAAATTTTCAGGAATGAATAATTAATGTTTTGCAAAATGCTTAATTGATTTCATATTTATTTTGCAATTCATTATCTCCATTTGCTAAAACCTTTTTCAATTGTTAAATAAAAATAGTCTGCAATTACATTTTTAAGTTGAACAACTATTGCAATTTTTTTGGCATTTTGGCTTGTTAAAATTCGCTAAAACACATTTGGGACAGTCCTATTTTTAGGGACCATAAGGGCTTAGTTTTAAAACCTATTCCTATCCAAATTATCCCTTTAAGTCTAGTTTCCAATACAATTTGAATTCTTCAATTTGGTTCTAAAATGAAAAAGATATGGTCAAAATATTGACTGGGGGTGGAGTAGGCAGCTCAAGAACATAGTTGGGACAGTCACGTTTTGGGAGACCTAATGGATGAATTTTAAAAAATTGTTTATACTACATACTCTCCTATAAATCTTGTTTACAACACAATTTTAATCATTTTATTTCGATATCATACGAAGAAAATATGCCCAAAATACTGACTACCTATCATAAATCTGCACTCTAAAAAATCTTCTTTCTCAGCTATTCATTGGCATATTTGACCCATCAATTCTTATTGTATTAAAAACTTGTTTCTATTTAAGATACCTATATGAATCTATTTTCATCTCCAATTGGAATCATATCAATCCATTTTTTAATGAAAAAGTTGTACTCAAAATAATGACCGTTGGTCTTGGCTGAAACTCACAAACAACACTAGGATGCAAGATGTTATTCAGATTATATAACATACCATACCACAAAATTTTTAAAACCTGTTTCTACTAGAAGTATCCCTATGAATCCACTTTCTTTTGGCTTTGGAATCATTTAAATCAGGCGTGAAACAAAGAAGTTATTACCAAAACACTGTCACGTAGTCTATGCCGACCCAACGTGCATCCTAGATAAGAACACCTTGACTCATGTCTCTATTTGCGGACATATGGAAATGAATTTTGAAAATCCAAGACATGGGTTTAGTGTGTAATATCCTCCTTTACTCGAATCATGAGGAAATTGCCAAACAAATCCACTATTTGCGACATACAACTGGTTCTTTGGGAGGATATTTTCTAGATTTACCATTGCGACCGGTTCCAAGCAGCTGAACATAGTTCTATGAAGGTTGAACATAGTTCTGTGAGGGTTGAACATAGTTTTGTGAAGGCTGAACATAGTTGTGTGAGGGCTTAACATAGTTTTGTGAAGGCTGAACATAGTTTTGTGAAGGCTGAACATAGTTCTATGAAGGCTGAACAAAGGCTGAACAAATCATCAATTGAAAATATTATAATCGTAGAAGCAATTGGATCGGTCTTAACACCACAAAAAGGAGGAAGTTGAGAAGAAAATTGATATGGGGAAGCTACTGGTGGTTGTTGTAGCTCGTTGTCGCCCCTGTGTGTTGTAGTCGTTGTTGTCACAGCTGGATGGGTTGTTACAACTATGATCGGGTAAATTTAATTTTGAGTGTTTTTGCCATTATTTTTATTTTATTTTGGTGTGTTGTAAAAATAAAACAAAAACAAGAAAAATATATAAAATTATAAAAATGATTTCTTTTGTTTTACATTTTGCAAAAGAAAATAAAAAAATAATATATATTTAAAAATCACAAAAAGTTAAAAAAAATAACAACAACCAGAAAAAAATAAAGCTGCAAATGGACGCTTTCATTTTTCCTGAACTTGCTTTTATGATTAACGCATAATTGTTTTTCTTAAAGTCACTTTGACAATAATCATAGATGAAACCAACACGGGAAACATATAATTTTCTTTGCAGCTTATGTACTTTTTTCTGCATGATATGTTTTCTTTTACGAACTTCTCACAATTTTTATACTAGGTTGCATGAGGACATGCAACCAGATCAGTTGGGGAGGGAGAACTATATTCAATGAATATTCACTAATGAGTTTTCGTGCAGGATTTTGTACTAAAGTTTTTTTTCAAGTTTCAGAGACAGTCGCATTTTGTTGCTGAAGTGACTTTTTAAATAAACACAAAACTTTTAAAAAACATTCTTTGATAAACAGCCAGAAGGAGTTGTTACTCATGACGTTTGCTGATAAACATCATAACATTGGTTGTTACATAGAAATCATCCATAAACTCAATTGCGTCATGATTGTTTATCCATATTTCTCCTTCAAAACACCTTCACCATCCATGTCTTGAAGTCTACTTTCCATCGCTTTATCTGTCATGACTTCACACATGCCTATCTTTCTGATTTGCATACATCCCTTTATCTTTTTCAATTCATTTTTCCATTCTATTTTGTCTTCTGAATAAAACCAGCTCCCTTTCCATAACTACATAGCCTTGCTATAGAAGGAGCAAGTCGACATAAGTCGACTTGAACGAAGACCGACTTAGTCGATCAGCCGACTAAGTCGAGAGACCGACTACGTCGGCCGGCTGAGTAAACACAGTAGTTAGTCTGTTAACTAATAGTCGTGTCGGTTTGGTGAACCGACAGGTAGTTATGATTGTAATTGTTTGTAACATGTATATATTAGGCTGTTGAGCCACACAAGAACGAAGTTCAGTTCTTGGCTCTGTATGATCTATTGAGAATAATATAATCTGTTCATCCTATCTGTTCTTGTCTCTTGTATCTATGTATATTCTGTATATTTTTGTATGTATTATTGGTAACCTTATGTGATCTGTAAGAGTCGACAACATTGGTTCCGTTGCCGGTAGTACATAACTGGAATATATGCTCACATATGATACCAGAGCAGGAGATAAAGGACTGGTGGGAGCGCAAAATTGCTAACTATCTACAAAATTACGCGAGAAGGAACAGATTGACAGTCGCGGAAGCAAAAGACAGATTTTTCACTGAGACTCACGAAAATTTTGTCGAATCCGTGCCACATCTACTGAAGCAGCTTTTGTATGAGAAAACCGGACAAGACTAAAGAAGAACAGTTACTCCAGAAACTGATCCGAGGAGGACGTACAAATCTCTCGGAGTGGTTCGAAAAGATAGCCGACGACTTCTGTGAGGAACAAGCAGTCGAAGACAGGACTTCTGTGGAAACCGTCCGACAGAAATTTTTCACAAAATTTACTGATCAATTCTTGTGTTCCTTACTAGATTTACTGTTCAATTTTTTAATAGAGAAAGGAGTAGGGCACATTGTTGAACCTCGACCTCTATTACGTGAACCACCCTCCAACACTAACTGGGCGGAGAAGCAGAAGCAGTGGGAAAAATTCATTGCTGAAAGGGAGTGGGAATACTTCCTGAGTAAGTAGACACCATCCGAGCTTTCTAAAAATCGTCGGGTAGGCCATGGGGGGGTAGCTGGTCATGTGTCGGACCTAGAGCATAGTGGATCCTAGTCGACCAGAGTCGTAGTCCCCAGTAATGCATAATCGACCGAAGAGGAACTGAAGGCATAGTATTGTACTACAGTATGTCGGACATTAAGAGAATCGAAAGGGATGAAAGACAAAAGAAAAGGGAAGCTAGACGAGAAAGGGCCGCAGAGCTACAGCAAAACCCTAGGGAGACTGACCATGATGAAACACCGCCAGAGTCGGGTCATGACCGACGCAGAGAAGGCGAAGAAGAAGAGGCGTCCCCTGAAGATGATGAAATGTGGATAGAGCAGCCAGAAGCTCTCCAACTAATTGTTCCCGATGAAGGAGTAACCCTTTCCACAGTAAGTCCACGTACCAGAATACAAACTATTATAGAAGATGACCTTCGACTAAGAGCTGGCGACATTACACTCTGGAGCCGACTAGGAGACGAACCATATCCGGGTCGACATCTTGTAATACGTCGACCGATCGAAGGGAATTGGGTGACCTTCCAAACGGCACCCTCCTTTCATAGTATCCACTTGCTCCTGCCGACACATGAAGGAGCACCCCTCCTGCCACACACAACTTCAAAAAATACACATGAGTCAGACCTGAGCACACAAAGTGACAGTGGGTCATTAAGAAGACAAATTATCAACAATCCACTATTCGACGAGAAAGAGTCGACAACCGACGGAAGCACAAGTTCCGTCGACCAAAACCCCATCGTCACCCCGACAGATTCGACTGAATCAACAACCCCACCCCTTACAACACCACCTCCTCCACCTCCACCTCCGACATCATCAGAGAGTAGTGACAGTGACTCCGACATGGGTCACGGATCTGCTCAGATTCCCCTTTATGAGGGTGACGAAGACCCCAGACGACACTGGTTTGTCTGCGAGTCGATATGGGAGGCTAACAAAGTAACAGAAGAAGACCGACAGATAGCCCAGTTCGCAGGAGCACTTCGGAAAAGAGATCTCACATGGTATATGACATTTACCGAAAGACAAACTAGAGCAACAAAATCAGAGATAAAGGCACAATTCCTATCATTTTTCAAGACTCCAAACGCTAAACACCTGGCAGCCAAGAAGCTGAAGATGACCCAACAGAAGCCAGGAGAAACAGTCCGTGATTACGATAAACGATGGAAGGATCTATTGATTCAGTTGGACTATGTCATCGACGAACAATTACTCATTCAATGGTTCCTTGCAGGACTTTCACAGAAAGTTCGCCGACACATCAGTCTCGAGACCTTCAAGTCATACGAAGATGTGTTGACAAAAGCATTGCAGGTCGAGATGGATGAAGACATACCTTCCTGCCCGACTGACCACCGCTTGGAAGAACAGCTGGAAAATATGCAGAAGTCCTTGAAAGAGCTCACACTTAAGAACCAAGACATCTGGTGTGCTAACTGTTCAACAGCCGGACATACAAAAGATAACTGTCGACAGCAATTCAGTCGACAAGATGTCCATTTTGTACAGACAAAGGCATTTTGCGACATCTGCCAGGAATGAGGAGACCATTCCACCGCCAACTGTCCTTACAATATGAAGAATGGCAAAGCTTCCTGGTGTGCTATATGCGAAACAGTAAATCACAACACGGCCGACTGCCATCTTAACCTCAAAAATAGACAAAACTACCAGGCCGTCTACCAGACTAATGCTGTAGCACAGAACACAGAGCAGAACAATAATAATAACTAGAATGGGCAACGAAATGATGGCCGACGCTACGACCGTCGGAATGACAATCGACGACCAGGGTTTGGAAGAACAGGTCGATTTGTTGGGAATCAAGAAATACGAAGTCGTCGACCTACTCAATGCTTTATTTGTTACAAATAAGGGCACAGATGTGCATACTGTCCGTACAAGGACAAGACTGATCTTAAATTTTGTACACATTGTGGTGTAGGCGATCACTCCTTGGAGGATTGCCCTACAATGTTGGAAAAAATTAGTAATAAAAAGAATGTTAATGTCTTGTCTTGTGTCCAGAAGAATGATGTCATAACTACTAAGAATTTGCACATCGTCACTCGACAAGGCACTAAAATCGGGCCTGATAATCCTCAGATTAGTAAGATCACACACACAAATACCTACCCTGACCCTTGCAAGGAACAACACACATATCAGGAAGCCACAAAAATATTTACAAACCTTGTACAGCACGAAGACGTTAGTCACAGTCGACATGACTCGACCCAGCACTTAACCCATCTCATTCAAACAGATAAATCTGTCGGTCAGTTCATTGATTTATTGCATCAAATCAAAAGCACTAACCCTGAGAAACAAAATAAGAACATCTGTAGCCTAAATCAAAAAGACAAAAACGATGTCGACCCTCTTGTCGACCTGGAAATTGAAGGTTTCCATGTCCGACAAGTGGTGCTTGA
>LPNX010808956.1:0-144554 GCA_001517045.1 Pseudotsuga menziesii
TTATATTGATGTTAAATGAATTATAATGAACATGGAGATTGCTGGAATGTGTGTGTTTGCTTCCGCTGTATGATTGAAGATAAATGCATCTGTGTATGCTAGTCACCCAGAGGAATTGTGTGTGCTGTTGGCTAAATTTCCCTGTTTTGGGACTGTGGGCTGTTGTTATCCTTTAGGGTGTGTTTTGCTGCTGATATACCCTGGTTTGGGTGCTGTTGCTGAGTTGTTTTGGCCACGTTAGGGCCAAAACCTACTCTGAGTTGCCTTATAGGATGGAGTTGTGTCTTACCTTTCGCTTGGGACCGTCACCGGTCGTTCTGCTTCTTCACAGGGCAGTGAATGAAGTTGTTTGGCTGCTGGTATGCAGTGGTTGAACCTTGGACTGTGCTGGTTTGGCTTGTCTGTTGAAAGCCTGTGAAACCCAGCAGTGTTGGTTTGGCTGTTATGTGTCCCCTTGGCTATGTGTAAGCCTGCAATTGACCCTTAGTCCGGAGGAATCATGCCCAGCTTGGGGGTGGCAGTGTTGCTGAGAGATAGATGAGCAAGCTGGCCTATGGTTGGGTGGAACGTTGCAGTGACGTAGCTGGTTGCGGGTGAATTCTTCATCAAGAGATAAGTCTTGCTGGTTATTCCATCTATGCAAATTTTATATTGATGTTAAATGAATTATAATGAACATGGAGATTGCTGGAATGTGTGTGTTTGCTTCCGCTGTATGATTGAAGATAAATGCATCTGTGTATGCTTAATTCTAGCATTGATTTCATTTGATTATGTTCATTGGGCATCTTACCCGGCTGTGTTGTTGTGTTGGTCGCGTCCTCTTCGCCGGTTGAGGGATGGGGACGTGACAAGAAGTATACATAGAACAACCACAAGGATTTGAAGTTGAAGATAGACATACTCACGTATGCAAGTTGAGGCCTTGTATGGTCTTATACAAGCTCCTTGAGCTTGGTATGAAAGGATAGATAGTTTCCTGTCAATCATGGGTTTTACCAAGAGTAAAGATGATCCTAACCTTTACCTCAAGTTTGTCGAAGATGAACTTGTCATCCTACTACTATATGTGGATGACTTATTCCTGACAGGGAATGAGAAACATATTATGGAAAGCAAGAAGAAACTAGCAGAAGAATTTGAGATGAAAGACCTTGGGTTAATGCACTATTTCCTAGGTCTAGAAGCATGGCAAAGTTTAGAATGAATCTTTCTCAACCAGAGAAAGTATGCAGTTGAGATATTGAAAAGATTCAATATGTTGGAATGGAAATCCTTGGCCAAACCCATGGATTCCAACCTGAAGTTGTTAACTAACGACTCATCAGAGTTAGTGGATGTGACTCATTACAGACAGATCATTGGGTCATTGATGTACTTAACAAATACCATACCAGACATTTGTTTTGCTGTGAACACCTTAAGTCAATATCTAGTTCAACCTAGACGAGTTCACTTGGTAGCTACAAAACATGTGATGAGATATTTGAAAGGGACTATAGACTTTGGTCTATACTATGATAATAGCCATGAGTATAGATTATATGGTTATACAGATGCAGATTGGGCTGGAAGTATCTCAGACAGAAAAAGTACATCAAGTGGCTGTTATAGTCTGGGATCTGCTATGATTTCATGGTTTAGCAGAAAGCAATCCAGTGTTGCTTTGAGCACAGCCGAAGCAGAATATATAGCAGCTTGCTCTGCTAGTTGTGAAGCCATATGGCTTCGAAAGCTGATGTCAGGATTATTCAACCTAGAGTTGGACACTATCGTGATTCTATGTGACAACCAAAGTTGTATAAAGATGACAGAGAACCCCGTGTTCCACGACAAATCGAAGCACATAGAAATCCGGTATTTTTACATTCGAGATATGATGCAGAAAGGAGCCATAAAGCTCCAGTATGTGAGTACTGATGAACAAGTTGCTGATGTGTTGACAAAGCCTCTGTCCCGAGTAAAGTTAGAACACTTTCGAGACAAGCTTGGTGTGGTTCGGAAAGACCTTCCTTGAAAGGGGGAGTAGTGATGTTGTAGTGGGATTGTATCATCCCTGGGCACTTTCCCTAAAGTGATCCGGGGACCTCGGTCCTCGAGAATGAAGAGGGACTGTATCATCCCAGGACATATGTCCATAAGTGATCCAGTGAATTTATTACTAGAGAACATGTGTTGATCCCGTAATTTCGAAAGGAAGGATCGTTGGTAGCTCCGTAAAGACTTGATCCCGTCATTCTGAAAGGAAGGATTGTATAAGTTCCAAAGATGTGTTGATCCCGTAATTCCGAAAGGAAGGACTATCTGAGTTCCACATATGTGTTGATCCCGTAATTCTGAAAGGAAGGATCATTGGTAGCTCCGTAAAGACTTGATCCCGTAATTCCGAAAGGAAGGATCGTCTGAGTTCCACAGATGTGTTGATCCCGTAATTTCGAAAGGAAGGATCGTCTGAGTACCACATATGTGTTGATCCTGTAATTCTGAAAGGAAGGATTGTCTGAGTTCCACAGATGTGTTGATCCCATAATTTTGAAAGGAAGGATCATTGGTAACTCCGTAAAGACCTAAATCCCATAATTCCAAAAGGAAGGATCATTTGAGTACCATAGATGTGTTGATCTCGTAATTCCAAAAGGAAGGATCGTTGGTAACTTCGTAAAGACCTAAATCCCGTAATTTCGAAAGGAAGGATTGTCTGAGTACCACAAATGTGTTGATCCCGTAATTCCAAAAGGAAGGATCATGTTGATGTTTTGATGATGATGATGTTTTGATGATGATGATGTTTTGATGATGATGATATTTTGATGATGATGTTTCTAATCGAAAGATCAGAGTATGATGATGATGATGTTTTTGATCGAAAGGTCAAAGTGATGAATATGTTGTTGCTGATCGAAAGGTCAAAGTGCTGAAGATGTTGCTGATCGAAAGGTCAAAGTGCTGAAGATGTTGCTGATCGAAAGGTCAAAGTGCTGAAGATGTTGCTGATCGAAAGGTCAAAGTGCTGAAGATGTTGTTGCTGATTGAAAGGTCAAAGTGCTGAAGATGTTGCTGATCAAAAGTTCAAAGTGCTGAAGATGTTGCTGATCGAAAGGTCAAAGTGCTGAAGATGTTGCTGATCAAAAGGTCAAAGTGCTGAAGATGTTGTTGCTGATCGAAAGGTCAAAGTGCTGAAGATGTTGATGCTGATCAAAGAGTTGCTGTCATTGAAGATTGAAGACAAAGACTATATGATGTTGAAAAGTTTCCAATGGTTTATAGATGTGTTACCCTGATGATGTTGATGATGTCCTCTATCTCTCTCCTACCATTGTTGTTGTTGATGTTGTTGTAGAATACCCTTCTCGTTAAGGGGGAGTGTTGAAATATTGTAACTTCGAAGAATATTCTATATGTATCTTTTTGTGGTCCCCGATGGTCCTACCGGGAGAACCACTTGTATTACTTTGTACCCCGATGCTTCTAATCGGAAGAACTAATAAGAGTCATGAGGTAGTCCCCTCTAATTGTAAAGGTGGGTCATTAGCACCACAGTGTGGTTACTTGATCCTACATGTGTAACTCGAGTCTACATGATTAACTCGAGCCTACATGTCGGATTTAATTATTAAAGTGAACGGATGAATATAAATAGAGGTGTGGCACTCCTCATTTGGAACACACACTCTCACTTGTGTAGCGCATTAGTGGAGAAGAGAGAAGTAGCTGGAGAAGGAGGAGGATTAGGCTTTGATTTCCTTGTTGGTTTTATCTTTTATCTTTTGGGGCATCTATATTGAGGAAGCTTTTGCTGGGTTTTTCCCTTTAGGGTTTTCCCAGGATAAATCTGTGTTGTTCTTGTGATACTGTTTCTTTCAGTGATCCTGTTTATATGCTTTTGTTATGAAAATGAAATGAAATACTGATGTTTTAGCTAAGCATATGAAATTTTAACATGCCTCACATGCAACCAATTGCTCAAGTCATCATTTAAACATATAAGTAATTGATTCTCTGTATCAACTTATTTATTCATTGTATGAATTTGAATAAAATTGGAATGAATGAATGATTCCTGAAGGATTTGAATTGCACTCATTTCGAATATGAAGCTTGTGTTTTGAATATTCATATTGAACTCTGTATATGTGTTCATGAACATTCCTACACATGAATTTAACTATGATGAATACATATTTCCTATGGAAAGCTATCAATTCTTGTTAATGGAATTATTTCCCAAAATTGACTAGGTGTTGTGGATTGTTCATGTGGGGTATGTTCAGTTATCTAATAAATTGTCTCTAGGTAATGTTTAAAGGTTAGTCCCACTCATTGCAAATAATGATGGATGTTTTCTGTGATCGGAAGCCATATTCAGGGTGTGTGTGGAAGCTAAATTTGGGTTAATGATCCTTAAGTTTTTAATGTTAAATCATGAAGACGAATGGCTAGTTTCCTAATATATTTATAAATGGTTTAAGTTATAGCTTCCAGATTGAAGGCATGTGTCTATATGACTTGTTTATCTGTTCAATTTTCATGTCTTAGATTTTTTTAAAAATGAATTTGGCTAATTTCCAAGTGAAGAGTTGGTAAAGGACTTCCAACACACACACACACACACACACACACACAAAGAACAAGTATGTTCTATCACCCCATGCACACCATGGCATTTGGAAACTGGTGGGTGTGTTATAATGTCATAACAGGGTAAGTTACAGAGTGGTATCAGAGTGAAGGTTTTAGCTCTCTAACCTCGTGGGCTATAGAACATAAATTGGTGGGAAGATCCTAACAACGGTTGCAACCTTTTTGCATGGATATGGATAGAAACTTGTAACACCACAATTTTGAACCTTTGTTGTAATGATGTAAAGTTTGATGATGAAATTCCTGGAAGGATGAACAAATTGTATTTTGAAAAAATAATATAAAAATACAATTGGTTGTGGCTGAGGCAACTTGTAAAGAGAACATGGGACTGTGAATTCACCAATGAGAAGGAAAGGGGGTTGTAGACAACTTTTGGGGGGGGGGTGTGGGTTATAACAGGACCCTAGCTTTAACCTTGACCCTTAAATCATTTTAATCATACTTTAATCTTATTAGCCTTTTGAACTTTATAATATATCCTTGATGCAAAACGAAGGTTTAGTGGCATGCTAAATTGGAAGTTTAATAACTTATGGGACGTGAGTCTTTAGGGAAATACCACATGGGCGATGCTTTCCATGCAGCTAAAGGCATACGTGAAGGAATATTTGAGACATGAACTCTCACATACGAACTCTTTGGATCTCTCACTCACATGGGCACAGTAAAATTCCATTGCTTCGATTTTGTTAGTGAACCAACTTGCCTAGTTGGGTGTGGGTTCTAAACTACGAATCGATCCTATAGAATTGTTGGGAGTTAACTGCCATGTTGAACCCATGCTTTATTGCTAGTGAATTATGAACTGTGTATGAACCTTCCTCGGAGGTAATTCTAGGAATTATTTGACAATGTCAACCTAGTGTAAGGTATTTTACTATTTTGTTTTGGAATATATACCGAGGAAGGTGACTGCATTGTTTGGTTTGGAACTAGTTGAAGAAAATTCCTTGGAAATAGAAGAAAAGAACCATGTTATTGGTGTGAAATTGGGTGACTTCCAAGCTATGAGAGATATCTCGGTGGGGAATTACTCTGTGCACATGTCCATTTCCTTTTTATATCAACATTGAGTGTTCTCCTCGTGGATTCATAGTCTCAACTCGAGGGTGGAACCTTATTGAGATATTTATGAGCAAGGAAAATTATGGTTGGGTGGATCATGCCTCACATGCAGCCAATTGCTCAATTCATCATTTAAACATATAAGTAATTGATTCTATGTATCAACTTATTTATTCCTTGTATGAATTTGAATAAAATTGAAACGAATGAATGATTCCCGACGGATTTGAATTGCACTCATTTTGAATATGAAGCTTGTGTTTTGCATATTCATATTGAACTATGTATATATGTTCATGAACATTCCTACACATGAATTTAACTATGATGAATACATATTTCCCATGGAAAGCTATCGATTCTTGTTAATGGAATTATTTCCCAAAATTGACTAGGTGTTGTGGATTGTTCATGTGGGGTATGTTCAGTGATCCAATAAATTGTCTCTAGGTAATGTTTAAAGGTTATTCCCACTCCTTGAAAATAATGTTGGATGTTTTCTGTGATCATAAGCCTTATTCAGGGTGTCTGTGGAAGCTAAATTTGGGTCAATGACCCTTAAGTTTTTAATGTTAAATCATGAAGACGAATGGCTAGTTGCTCAATACATTTATAAATGGTTTAATTTATAGCTTCCATATTGAAGGAATGTGTCTATATGATTTGTTTATCTGTTCAATTTTCATGTCTTAGCTTGTTTTTTTAAAGGATTTTGGCTAATTTCCAAGTGAAGAGTTAGTAAAGGACTTCCAACACACACACACACACACACACACAAAGCACAAAGCACGAGTATGTGATATCACCCCATGCACACCATGGCATGTGGAAACTTGTGGGTGTGTTATAGTGTCATAACATGGTAAGTTACAGAGTGGTATCAGAGCAAAGGTTTTAGCTCTCGAACCTCGTGGGATATAGAACATAAATTTGTGTCAGATTGTATATGATATGATTAAACCATATTTAAAAAATGAATAAAAACCCTAGAAAGGAAAAAATTACATGCATGATATGATTAAATTATGCGTGTATGATATTTTCGTGTCTAACAAAATGGACAAATAAACAGATTACCAAATTGAATAGAAAGTGGTGTAGTGAAAATGGAGAATGAACCAAGAATTTCCTTTCTCATTGGGGAAGTGGGGATGAGTTACCAAAGAATTGAATTCAACGACCATAAGATAGAAGTGGAGGTAGAGGAATTACTCCAAACCTTAAAAGATTTATAAACTAGCAATGAGAGAATATTACAGAACCTAGAGCAACAAAATCAGGTGAATCTACAAATGTTGAAGAACTTGATGCAATTGAAAAACTAGGTGCAACATGCCTCTTCCATTAGGAGAGGGGAAGACGAAGATTATACGATCAAAAAATTTGTTGAGAGACACTAACACTCAAGAAGTAGAGATATGAGCAAAATGGGACAACATTTCTGTGATAATTCAGTTGAAAGTTGTCACAAAAAGTGGGCACCTGAAAATAGATCAAATTCAGTATCTAGAAGATATCGGAAGAGGAAATATGATGAGGATCCCTTATAAGGAGAACTTAGGAAAACTAAACCCCCTACTTTTAATGGAGAGAAATAAGAAGAAAGTGTTGAAATGTGGTTGTTGGAAACAAACAAATATTTGTAGCTGCATTATTACTCTGATAATCAGGAATCTTGGATTTCTATATACAATATTTAAGGAAAGGATTATTGGTGGTGGGAACAACTAAAGAAGGTGAAAAATATCGATGAAAGTTAGATTTAATGGAAGAAGTTTCAAAGGTATTTTAAGCATGAATACCTATCTCAATAGTATTATGATAAGAAAATGCATGAGTTCTTTGAGCTCAAATTTGGTAATATGACTAGGGAGGAGTATGAGATAGAGTTATTGGAACTATTAGGGTATGTTGGTTTTATTCAAGATGAAAAGGTTAAAATACAACAATTTCTTAGTGGATTGCCAACATACTACCAGGACAAATTACTTATGAGAACTTCATAATCTGAAGGAATCCATAAGGAAGGTTAAATGCATGTATAAACAAGATTAAAGGGAAGATATGATATGCACAAAGTTTGGAAAGGTAAACTAAAAGACAAACAACACCAAAGGAAAAAGGGGTCCAAGCCTCTTGATGTTAAAGGTAACTAGACTAAATATTCCAAAGAGAAAAATATGTCTGGTGAATCGAAGATGGTTGTGTTTGCACAAAAAAGGTGATAATATCAAGTTAAATGTTGGAACTGTGGAGGATACCACTATGTTAATAAATGTCCAAAGAGGGGTGACAAAGGGGTGAACATATAAGGTTCAAGAATCCACCTCAATAGAATATGTAGAGAGGAACATACCTCAAATTTATGCCGCTCTAGATAATTGACAGGAAGATCATCAATCTTCCATGATTGAGAATGAATATAGGATTACTTATGTACCGATTTCAATTTTAATTGATTCTGGATCCACCTATAGTTTAATTAATTCTAATGTGATTAAAATATGTCGCTTAATGAAAAGTAAATCACCACAGTCCAGAATGGTGTAGTTAGCCATCGATATGAAATGAAAGATCACTTCAATGATTGAGGGATGTTGCTTTGAAATGAATGGGTTCCAAGAAAGGGCCGATTTAGATATAATTCCCCTTATTTCGTATGATCTCTTGATTAGGATGGATCGGATAGAATCGCATTTTGACATTTTACATTGTCATGGAAAAACCATTATGTGCTTGGGTGAGGACAAGAATTCAATTCAAAGAAAGGGAATTCGAAGACCGATATCTATTAGATAGATATCAACCATGTAAATGAATAAGTGTATTAGGAAAGGTTGTCAGTTGTACTCGATCCATGCTAAAGAGTTACAAACTGACCAAGAATCATATGTTGAAAAATATTCATTATTCGGGAGTTTAAACATGTTTTTTTAGGATGTACTAGGATTACCCTCTAAGAGGAATATCGATTTGGTACCAGAAGTTGTTGCAATGTTCAAATATCCTTATAGAATGAGCACACATGAATTGAGGGAATAACATATGGAATTAGAATAATTATTGAAGAAGGGTTATATACGCCCTCGTGTATCACTGTAGGGAGCACTTGCCCTCTTTATGAGAAAGAAGGATGGTACCTTGAGGTTATGCATGGATTATAAACAACTAAACAAGGCCACCATTACCAAGGATTGATGATATAGTCAATCAGTTGTGAGGAGCAAGAGTCTTCTTTAAAATCGACTTGAGATTGGGTTATCATCAAGTGTGTATAAAGGATGAAGATATTAGTAAAATTGATTTCATAAATAGGTACGAGAATTATGAATACATAGTTTTACTTTTCGATTGAAAAATGAACTATCCACATTGTGTGCTTGATGAATGGTGTATTTAGATAACTTCTAGACAATTTTATTATCACTTCAACAAATCCCTGTGGTTAGCTCCCCTTTTTGCTTCCACTAATTGTTTTAGTGCATTTTTATTCACTTTTTTGAAAAAATCAGCGTTATTTATCAGGATGGCACTATTATTGTATTTTTTTGCACAGGCTATACCAAGTTGCATCATTGACTTTAGCGCTGAATAAAACTTCCAGTTTAACTTCCTCTTCAACTCATTTTTTAGCTTTAGCTTTAGATTCTTTTTTGGCGCCTAATTTTCCTCCTCTTTCAACATCATGTTTAGCTTCCTTTGTAGCATCTATTTTAGCTTCCTTTTTAACATCTATTTTGGATTCCAATTGTACGCCTACTATGCCTAAATATTTAACTTGTTGAGATCTTGAGGGTTAAGGGAAAATGAGATTTCAGGATTAGGGTATTTATCGATTAAGGGTGTAGGTATTAGGGATTAGAGTTTAATGAAATAGGGGTTAATGGATAAGGAATTTAAGGCTTAGGGGTTAGGTAGGTTAATGGTTAATGGATTAGGGATTATCGGTTAAGGTCTTAGGGGTTTAGGGGTCAAGGGATTAGGGATTAGTCCTTAAGGGATTAAGGGTAAAGATCTTAGGGTTTGGGGGATTCAAGGGTTATGGGTTACATGATTAGGGATTATGGATTAAGGTATTAAGGGTCAAGGACTAAGGGGTTAGGGGATTAGGTTTTAGACTGTTTAATTGTTAATGTCTTAGGGATTATGGGTTAAGGGTTTAATGTTTAAGGGATTAGGTTTTATGGCTTTAGGGATTAGGAGTTAAGGGATTAGGTATTAAGGGTTAGGTAGTTTAATGGTTAAAATATTTGGTATTATGGGTTAAGGTATTAATGTTTAAGTGCTTATGGCATAGGGGTTTATAGGTTGAGGGATTAGGTATCAGGACTTAATGTTTTAAGGGTCATTGGATTAGGGGTTACGATATTTAGGGTTTATGTGTTATGGGATTAGTTTTTAGGGTTTTATGGGTTAAGGGATTATGGATTAGGGTTTATGGGATTAAAGGTCAAAATATTATGAATTAGTGCCTGAGAGTTTTTAAAGGGTAAGGGCCTCGTGATTATGGGTTAAGGGCATTTTATTTTTTAGCGATTAAGGCTTAACGGTTTAAGGGTCAATGGATTAGGGGTTGAAATATTTAGGGATTATGTGTTATGGTATTATGGATTAGGGTTTTATGGCTTAATGGTTAAGGGATTATGGATTAGGGTTTATAGGATTAAAGGTTAGGGGATTAGGCATTAGTGGATGAGGGGTTTTATAAAGTTTAGTTTACAATATATGATGTAATTTTTGATATTTTGTTTTAATTTAGATTGATTTGGATCATTATATTTATTAATTTAAAAATTATTATTAATATTGAATATACATGTTTTGATATGAAATATGAAACTAAAATTGAGCTTTAAATTATTAAAATTTTACCTAATTCTAGGTGATAAATTTTTCCTATCATTTAAATATTTTATTTTTAGTTCTTAATAAAACCTACTATAAAGTTATGTTCAACATAAAAATGGAACCATTATAAAAATAATGAAGTTAGCAAAGTTTCTTATTGAAATCATTGTGATTTACATGCATTAATATTTTGTTTAGAAACACGTCTTCATAAATATGTTGATACAACATGAATTGAAGAAGGATATGAAATTGGAAATTGGGGTTAGATGGTTTAATGGTTGATTGCATAGGGATTATAATGGGTCAAGGGATTAATGCATGACATCCATCAACCCTGAATATTGAGCAGTGGATGGGGTCACCATTGAAATTTTGTCAAATTGTGCTTGTATGTGTTGAAATTTCACATGGTTAGACTAGACACATGCCTTGATGGTATGGGAGGATTGAAAGTCTCAAGGATGTATGATGTCCCCACATAATATTTGAAATCGTCCATGTTTCATCAATGTTCAAGATGCACATCTCATTGTCATAATTTGTCATTCCCGTCTATATAATCTTTGTCAAAAACCCCTTGAAATTCCATGGATCTTCCAACATTCCCATCACTAATTTCATCCATCGACCCTCCACAGTGAGCATTGGATGTGTCCAACATTGAAATCTCTTCAAAATGTGATTGTACGTGTTGAAATTGTACATGGTTAGACTAGGTACATGCCTTGACGGTATGGTATGGTTTTAAGACTCAAGGACATCATGCTCATCATCATTTCCATAATCATGAAGGTAATTTTCATCGTCATCATAATCATATTCATCATGATATTTTTTTTCCATCCATGGTAACAAAGATGAAACCTGACATACGTCTATTTTCAATGAAACAACTAATGAAGATTCCACTTTCCATGTCTTTTCCTTTTTCTTGTGGCATCCTTCAAGACGATTAAACCATGATTCTATTAAGTTAATACATCCTAAAATAATTCTATAGGGTACAACATGAAAGTGGTTTAATGGTTACTTTCTTAGGGATTATATCGGGTCAAGGGATAAACGTCATCGATCAACCCTACATGTGATTAGTGAATGGTGCTAACATTGAAATTTATTCAAACTGTTCCTATATACATCAAAATTTGACATGGTAAGACTAGACACATTCCTTGATGGTATGGGAGGGTTTCAATACTCAAGGATGCTTGATGTCCCCAAATAATCTTTGAGATCGTCCATGTTTCCATCAACATTCAACATGCATGTCTCGTTGTCATCATTCATCATTGCCATATTAGAAACTTTGTCAAAAATATATTGAAATGTCATGAAACTTCTAACATTCCCATCATAAAAGTTCATCCAACGAACCCACACAACGAGCAGTGAATGGGTCCAACATTCAAATTTCTTCAAAATGTGAATTTATGCTTTGAAATTTTACATGGTTAGACTAGGCGCATACCTTGATGTAATGGGGGGGTTTTAAGCCTCAAGGAAATCATTATCATCATCATGGATATAATTTCCATCATCATCATAATCATATTTATCATGACCCATATTCTCTATCCATGTGGAAACAATGCTCAAACCTAACATACCCATCTTTGTAGTGAAACCGCTAATGAAGATGCCAATTTCCATATCTTTGCCTTTTTCTTGTGGAATTATTCAAGATGATTAAATCATGATTATATTAAGTTAATACATCCCAAAATAATTTTATATGGTGCGACATGAAACTGTTTTAATGGTTAATTTCTTAGGGATTATATCGGGTCAAGGGATAAGCGACATCGATCGACCCTAAACAGTGAGCAATGAATGGGGCCAACGTTGAAAGTTCTTCAAACTGTGTCTATACCCGTCGAAATTTGACATGGAAAAAATAGACACATTCCTTAATGGTATGGGAGGGTTTGAAGACTCAATTATGTATGATGTACCCACATATTCTTTGATATTGTCCATGTTTCCATTAATGTTCAACATGCATGTCTCATTGTCATCATTCATTAGTCCCATCTATAGTATATTTATCAGAACTCTATTAAACTATTAAGGATATTATAACATGTCCATCACCAATCTCATCCATTGAACCCACACAGTGAGTAGTGAATGGGGACAACATTGAAATTTCTTCAAAATGTGAATGTATGCATTGAAATTTTACATGGTTAGAGTAGGCACATGCCTTGATGGAATGGGAGGGTTTTAAGATTAAAGGGCATAATTATAATAACCAAGGCTATAATTTACATTGTTATCATATTCATATTCATCATGACCCAATTTTTCCATCCATGACAACAAAGATCATACCCGACATACCCATGTTTGTAGCGAAACCGCTAATGAAGATGTTAATTTCCATGTCTTTTCCTTTTTCTTGTGGCATTATTTGAGAGGATTAAACCATGATTTTATTAAATTAATAAATTTGAAAATAATTTTATAGGGTCCAACATGCAAGTGGTTTAATGGTTAATTACTTAGGGATTATATTCGACCAAGGGATAAATGACATCAGTCGATCCTACATAGTGAGCAGTGAATTGGGCCAATGTTAAAATTTCTTCAAACTGTGCCTATATGCATCAAAATTTGACACAGTGAGACTAGAAGCATGCCTTTATGGTATGGGAGAGTTTCAAAACTCAAGTATGTCTGATGCCCCCACATAATCTTTGATATCGTCCATGTTTTCATCAACTTTCAACATGCACTCATCATTGCAATCATTCATCATTCTCGTCTATATATTCTTTGTTGGAAATCTATTGAAATGTCATGGAAATTCTAACACACCCATCACCAATTTCATCCATTGACCCCACACAGTGATAAGTGAATGGGTCCAACGTTGAAATTTCTTCAAAATGTGAATGCATGCATTGAAATTTTACATGGTTAGACTAGGAAAATGGGATGGTTTTAAGACTCAAGGCCATCATTCTCATCATCATGGATTTAATTTACATCATCATCATAATCATATTCATCTTGACCCAATTTTTTCATCCATGAAAACAAAGATCAAACCTGACATACCCATCTTTGCAGCAAAAACGCTAATGAAAGTGCTAATTTCCATGTCTTTTCCTTTTTCTTGTGGCATTCTTCAAGATGATTAAACCATTATTCTCTCTATATAAGACATCCCAAAATAATTTTATAGGGTTCAACATGAAAGTGGTTTAATGGTTAATTCTTAGGGATTATAGTGGGTCAAGGGCTTAGTGAAATATTTCAATATGTTTTATAATATAAATTAATGAACAAACTTTGCATACATTTCTCCTAGTGGTTTGGATTTACATTTTTCCTAATTAAAAATCCACTTATCCACTTTGCATACATTTTTCCTAATGGTTTAGATTTACATTTTTTTACATATACGATATAGGTAATTCTATTTTTTAACAATTGCATATTTAATGTATTGTTATTCAATAGGATCTTCATCCTAATTCAATCAGACTATAAAAAATAACTTGACAACACCTTGAAACCATTATCAACCAATAAATGACCACTAACCATGGTAACTCTTAATTTCCGAGTAATTCTAATATTTTATGTCAATAATTCTTACCAAAGTTTGAACACTTTAAGGATATTGCAATATGTAATTTTTATCGAGACATATAATACTAGAGCATCTCGAAGTATGGACCATAAAAATAATCATTATTTAAACACACATTACAAATAATTCAGAAAATTTAGAAGTCTTGCTTATTAACATTATTGTTTACAACAAAGTCATCTAGCGTATCATTGCCAATGCTCATATATCCATTCAAGTATTTAATATTATTCTTGCTACACCATCCCGCTAAGGTGGTATTTTCAATATCATTATCTTCAGCGTTATTGAAACTTGACTATAAACCATCTATATTGTTACCAGTTGTATTTGGATCATCATTTTCTATACCATCCATATTGTTGTCTTCTATAGTATCATGATTCATTTAAGTTTGGAATGTTTCCTTCTTGTGCCTAAATGTAACCATCTTCAACATCATCATGGATGTCAATTTTTTCAATGTTCTATAACCCATCTCTCTCATTTTGTTGGCTATCATTGTTTTGTTCAGTATCAAATGAGGCATAACCAAATACATGCCTTAGTCTTGGATCATAATGTATGACAAATACCAATTTAGGGTCCAAAATTTCATAGAAAAATACCTGCACATGAATGACATACATATATTAGCCATACGTTATAACAAATTTATTGATTAATAAACACACGCGCACACACACTCACAATAAACTATGACTTAATAGATTAATGATTACTATCGTTTCTTGTTTGAGTTAAAGAAATACCTTCTCATAATGAATTGGTAGAACATAAGGCTCCTTATCCTTCGATATGAACCTTGATGAATCTATAGAAAACAATCCACTATGGGTATCATGACTTCATTTCCTCTCAAATACTTCATACAATCTACACTTAAAAATACAAAATTTAAAAGAGCAGTAATCCAACTCAATAATTTATTGTATTTTCACAACATATTGTAGATTCCCTTCAATAATATTCTTATCTTTTGATCTTTCTTAACTGGATTGCTTGAAATCAACCATGATGCCACAATAAAAGGATCATCTCTTTACATCTACTATTTCTGCACGATAATGTTGACCATATGCCCACATTGCAAGCTATTTCCTTGCTTGTGAAAGATAATTTATTTCAGTGAAAACAAATATAATGATGAATACTTAAATACTTGATAGAGCCAAAATTTTATCAAAGCAACATTTTGTAAAATTACAATTGTACCTTTGTTTCACATCCTCTAGACATGTTTATTTCATCTTCTATTATGTTCAATCAATACTTGTGTCTTCTATTTGATTTTGTATTTGTTCAGTAAAACATTCTAGTGTGCAATATTTTCCCCATTCCCCAAGTAGATCAGTGGGAAGAGTGATTGTTGTAATCTCACAGATCACATAAGGTTACCAATAATACACACATAGAATCATATAAGCACATAGAGATAAGAGATGAGAACAGATAGTAGAATAACAGATTATATTATAGAATCACATGAGGGTCCATACATATACAAAACTGAACCAAGTTCTTAACTGGCTCAACAACCTATTATATATGATTACAAAATGGTTATGAGTAACTACTTGTCGGTTCGGTCAACTGACATGACCTTTGGAGGATGACCTAATATTTAATTAGCTGGTTAACTAGTCTAGTCGACTCACCGACTAGCTCCTCCAACATCTTCCCCAGGAACAAAATTTTTCTTCGTCCCAAAGAAACAGGGGAGGTACAAAAATCTACCTCAAGTAGCTTCCTTCCCGTTGTTTTGTCTTCATGGGCTGTGCAGTCTAATAGATGGTTTTCTCTGTACACATACTTCGACTATGGCTTTTGCCGAAACGGCTAGTTAGTGTTGAAAATCTGCCCAGCTGCAGAGAGCTCTCTGGATGTCTATGGTTTGAAGGTTATAATGCTAGATAGAGTCGCCATTTTCTCCTGAATTGAGAGTTCTATAATATTATTCATGTTGGGCCCCAAAAATTGGGCTTTTTCATTTGCTGTGTCCTTCATTATTTTCATTTGTGGATATATTGTGTCTATTTTATCGATGCTAGAAAGAGCCTGGTTTACCCACTGATGAGCTTGTTTCTCTAGCTTCTCTAGTTTCGATGTTTCCAGTACAATCTGGTCTTGTATTGTGCTCTTCATTGCTTTGTCAAGACCCTGCTGATTCTCTAGTGTCTTGATCTTTTTTCGAGTTTCTCGAGCCTATTGAAAGACTTGGCCATAATGGGTGTACCAGCCGCGCAGTACTTCTTCTGTAATAGCTGATTCCTCTAGATGTTCTTGTACTACCTTGTTTGCTTTTGAGAATGCTGTGTACTGTTGTCTTAATAACATAGATGTTTCTTCTTTTTTCTCTTCTTTATTGGTTTGTAGCTATGCTTGAAGGTTTGACACGACACTTTCCAACAGCTGGTAAGCTCTCTCTAGTGGTTTGTCAGTGTCAGTCTCATTTTCTCTTGGTACAATTGTATGAGTCAAGTTCTTGCATTTGGTTCAGAATGTGACTTGTTCTTCCTGCAGTTTGTCTATCTATTCTTTTCAGCTTTGATTTCACGTTGTATCTTCTTTAGTTAGTGCTCCCAATAGATGATTTAGTTCCCCATCTCTAAGTTTCGATGTGTCGACTGCAGAAGTCAACCCTAGTTGATGAAGGTGGATATCTGTCAGTGCCTGTTGTTTCTACTGTTGTTCTTTTTCTTATTTTATTTTCTTTTGCTCTTATGTTTAGACTTATGGACCACTACTAAACCTATTGGTATTGATTTTGGATGCTGCTGCAATGTTTGGTGCTCTTTAGTCAGTGGATTATCAGTCGACTAAACTTATGCTATGGTAGGATTAGCTTGCTGGGTTTCCTGAATGGGGTTTGTGATTCTAATGGTGGTGAATATGGTGGTTCTGGATTATGAGGAGACTTTGGTGCCGGTGGTGGTGATGATGATGGTGAATGGTTTGGAGTTAGAGGGGTGGTTGGAAGATGACTTGTTGGCATGGGGTTTTCTACTTCTGATTGTAGGTCTACAAGGTTTTTGATTTCTTCATTTTCCATGAGGTTGTTGATTTCTGCATCTAGTGCTGTTTGATTATTACCTTCGAGAGCAAGTAATCCCCTATTTGCCTGATTGACCGAAAGGTTTTGGAAGGTTGGTGTAAATGATGAAATGTGGGTTGTGACTACGATGGATGTCGGGTCAGGGTTGGGAATGTATGATGATTTGATAAGTCCCACAACTGTTGGTGGTGGTGAAACTTGGTCAGTTCGTGGAGTGAGACTTTGTCGGGTAGATTTTGACTTGACAAGTTTATGGGTGGTGGTGATCTGCTGGGATTTAAGGAATAGATTTGGAAGATTGTTGATAAATCGTTGAAGTTCAACATCTTTATAATTTTTTTCCTTCAGGGTTCCAGGGATAATTTCATTGTATATTGGTGATATGGCCATGGTTGAATCTAGTGTTATTCTATTTGGAGAAGGTCTTAGTGAGTCTGGAGTTAAATCGATAGGATTTATTTCAGGCTGGGTAGTAGTTCTTACCTTTTTAAGCTTTCCTTGCTTTGCTCTTGATTCGACAAACTGTTTGAATTGGGTCTCGACGGATACCTTGTTTCTTGAAGCATCCTCGAGGATGTAAGAAGCAATAGCAAGTAGTTCTTCCTCATATTTTAACTCCTCTGATAAGATGAGTTTGCGCTTCCCCTTCCCTTTTCCCCAAGTTCCTTTCTTTTTCCTTGAAGTTGATATTTCCTTAACTATTTTCTTCAAATTTTTCTTTGTCATGGCATATTTTGGGTTGTTTGATTGAATTTCTTCCTCTATCTGTTATTCTCCTTTCTCCTGTTGTTGAGTCGGGACAATAATGCTTTGTTCTGTCGGTGTGATAGCTTGTCATTCAGTAGGTACATTTTCAATTTAGAGGGGATTTTTCTCTTCTATCGGATTGTATTTCGAAGTGAAAGTACTAATATGAAGGTTGACTTCATAGTCTTCCTGCTTCTCCTGATTGGTCAATGGTTCTATAATGAGTTGATTACTTGCTTTTGCAGCCTCCGGTATGGTGATGTCGGTTTTGGACTACCTAGCTAGCTGTGTGAAGATCTCCTCGACTGTTGGGTAGTAGTCGAGTGGATTTTCCTTTGCTGTAGACCCTTGCTTATGCCATACTACTGTGTGGTCCAACTCTAGTTGGATATGTTCTGTAGGAGGCAGGCCCGTGGATACGATTTTGGCCACCATTTTGGGTGTGGTGGCTTGGATTTTCCTGACAATTAACCCTTTTGAGTTTTTCCCCGTTGGTGTTCTTGTTAGTTTTTTGACCAATCCTTATTTGATTGCTATAGGGATAGGGTCGCCTTTGTTGGACAACCCAGTAAGTTTGTAAATGGTTTCGAATGATATTTCCACTGGTTTTTCAAAGTAGAACTTCCCATTGTGGTATCGACTGTTGATGAATTTGAAAATATTTTCCTTTGTTCCTCCAAAGCTTGTCATGAGAGGTGCATTCAGAAAATTCATAATGGTGCTCTGGTTTACCTTGTTCGCTTCCTCTGTCATCCTTGACTTACCCTAGTAAGCCCATGTTTTGATTTCTTCCTAGTGTCGCGCCCATGAAACTTCCTGCACTTTCGTGTTTTTAATGTTTCGTAACCGTTTCACTAGTGGACTTACGTGGGATTCCAACTCTTTTACTTTGGCTTTCATGGCTCTGGTTTGTTTTGGGGCCATTTTGTTGGTTTTCGTTTCGAATTTATTCTTAGTTGATTTGATCACGGGGGTCTGGTAATTCTGTCACTCTATATCTTGGTGAAACAGTATGTGATCTTTGTCCGGTGTAGTATTTATAGGCGGAGCGGATGGCGACTTGTCGATGGTGCTATTAATGGTGAATTTGATGGAAAGGGATGCTCTAATGAAGGCTAATTTAATGCGCTCTGGTTTTGGTAGTCATGATGGGTTGATTTGACGTTATGATCCTCTTGTCGATGTCGATGGTATGGTTGATCTGTGATATGTCGATGGTGAAAATGCCGATTATTGTTGAATGGTGGTCTACTATGTCTGTCGAGATTTCTTGTCATTTTGGTTTTCCTTGATTCTTTTTGGAGTTAGGTTTTTTCTTTTTTCTAGTTTTTATAGTTTTTGTTAGTAGTTATAAAACCGCTTTTCTTTTGATTTTTGTTTTTTCAAATTTTTTAGTTTTGATACTATTTTAGTTGGGCACCATTTACTAGTTTCTGAAATACTATTCCCTGTAATGTTCTTAGTCGAACTGATCCATTGGCATTGATTTCTTCGACAATGTAAGGTTCCATCCATTATGTGTTTAACTTTTTAGGTTTTCCTTTCACCTGACTATTGTATAGTAATGCCAGGTCTCCAACCAACGAATTCTTATTTTTGATGTTTCGGTCGTGCCAAGCCTTTTGTTGTTGCTTCTAAATTTCTTGGTGTTGTATAGCGAGCAGTCGATGTTCTTCTAGTTTGGCTAATTTCTTTAATCAGTGCTTTCTTTCTTCTTCTACATTGATATGCAAGATGTCGGCTATCACTAGTGTCTATTGTCAGAAATGTAAAGGAACGACTACTTCTTGGCCGTAGACTAGTCGAAAGGGCGTTTGGTCAGTCGAACGTTTATATGTTGTTCTGTACGCGCATAAAACTGCAAGGATTTTCTAATCCAAGTCATCTTTATCGGTATTGCATATTTTTGTTAGACCCTTGTTAATGTTTTGTTGAATGCCTCTATCGCCTCGTTTGACTAAGGATGATAGGTTATGCTTCATTCGTGGTCAATCTTAAACTGTTTTGTTAGTGCTGTGATTGTTTTATTGATGAAGTGTGAACCTTAGTCACTGACTAAGGTTAGAGGGTAGCCAAAGCTCGTAATGATATTTTTGTATATGAATTTGGAATCTACCTCACTAGAGCAGGTGTTGACAGGTTCTACTTCTGCCCATTTAGTGACATATTCTACTACTGTTATGTTGTACCTTGCACCTATTCTTTTTTGCTGGAACTATGAATGGTCCTATGAAGTCGATGGCCCAAATTTTGAATGATGAACTTGGGTTTACTGATATCAAAGGAATATCTGTACTACGTAACAGTCGACCTAAACGTTGGCAACAATCACATTTGACAACAAAATTTTTACAGTCCTTGTATAGTGTCGGCCACCATAGCCTTGACGGTTGGATTTTCTTGGCAATTGTATCTGACTGAAAGTATCCTCTTGCCGGTCCATAGTGTGCTTCATGAATAATGTTTTCTCATTCATGTTCTAACACACATCGACAGAGTACTTCGTCCAAACCCATTTTATATAAAAATACATTAATGAGACTATATGGTGCAACTTTCATGGCTAAAATTTGTTTCTTTTTCGTGCTCATTCCATTCAGTGCTTGACCATTCTCCAAGAATTGTGCTATTTCTTCTAATTCTGTAGGAACAACTTCTATTCAAAATAAGTGTGCATCTGACAAGTCATCTTTGACTCCTGTCGGCTCCTCCCCCGTGTCGATTCTCGACAAGTGGTCGGGTCCGACATTCAATCGTCCTGGTTGAACAACCACTTTGAATTCAAATTCTTGGAACAATAATAGCCAAAATCAGATTCTCCCATGGTGTAAAGGTTTGTTGACGAGGTATTTTAGTGCTTGGTGATCGGTATAGAATATGAAGGGGTTAGCTAGTAGGTAATGTCGATACTTTTGAAGTGCAAAGACCATACCTAATGCCTCCCTTTCTGCCATTGAGTAAATGTGTTATTCCTTATTTAATTTTCTGCTGCTGTATATGATTGGATAATCCTTTCCATCTTCCCTAGGTTGTGTCAAAATTGCACCTATTTCTAGGCCTGAAGCATCAATATGCACATGGATTTTGATCGACCAGTTCAGAAATATGAGAATGGGTGCTTTGAATAGTTTTCTTTTTAATGTGTCGAAAGATGTATCACATTCTTCTATGTAGTCAAACTCCCGATATTCTCTTAACAATTCTTCCAATGGGTAAGTAATATTTGAGTAGCGTCGGATGAATTTTCTGTAATACCCTGTATGACCCAACAATAATTTGACCTATTTTGGATTAACTAGTGGATTTAATTCGAGGATAATTTTTATTTTAGCAAAGTTGACCTTGACACCTTCCTTGCATACAATATGCCCTAGTAGGATTCCTATAGTGGTTAAGAAGATGCATTTTTTTATATTGAGGGATAACTGAATATGTCGGCATCGTTCTAGCATAAGCCTTAACCATTTAAAATGGTCTTTTAGCATGGAATAGATCGTCCAATCATCGAAGTATACTGCCATTATTTTATAAATCCATTCTTGAAATGTTTTGACAACTATTCTTGAAAACACTGCAGGTGCATTCTTGAGACCGAATGGCATTACTCTGTAAGCAAATGAGCCAAATTCACATACGAAGGTTATCTTTTTCTAATCTTCCTTGGCTTTTAGTACCTGATTATATCTTGAGAATCCATCTGTAAATGAGTAGCATTCATGTCCTGCACCTCATTTAAGATTTCATCGACGTATGGAGTCGGAAATGGGTCTTTTAGGGTAACTTTGTTTAATTCTCGGAAGTCGACATAGATTCGTAGTTTTTTTAGGTCGTTCTTTTTCGGTTGGATGACCATTGGGCTTTCCCATTTTGACTGGTCGATGGGGTAAATAATTCCAACTGTCAACATATTGTCGATCTCCTTTTTGACTATTTATTTATATTTATGTGCCAATTTGTAAGGTCTTTTCTTAATGCATTAGGTTTGATGTCTATCTTCATCTTTCCCATTTCTGCTACTAATCCTTTTAAGTATTTGTAATCTTGTGCAAATACATCTTGGAACTCCTTTACTAAGTCGATGATTTCTGTAGTTTGTTCTTCGCTCCAATAATCGCCAATTCTTCCCATTTTCGGTCTATTATCATTAGAAATGTTGATTTCTGGATCTTGTCCTTGGGTGAAGACATGTATTTGTGCTTGTTTTGTTAGATTCCTTCCCCTGAACCTTTCTACAAATAAATTCGAAGCTATTGTCCATGTTTGCAGTCTCGATTGATGGGTGTCCCACCATCGAGTAGCTTTTCCTATAAACGTTTTCGACCAGGCTTTGAAGTTGACCATGTTCACTTAGGTTCTTAGAGACTTGTTCTACATGGAGAGCTGGTGATTATCTCTCTTTATACCGAAGAATCTATTTCTTATTTGTTTTTATTGGTGCTAAAGAGGGATATTCCCTTATTCTCTTCTCAAATATTTTTGAAATAATAGATATAGAAAAGAATTGTCTAGTTGGTTTCTTCTGGATGGCTTGAATGGTCCAGAAACCCCTTGCTTGTGTTTCATACATTTCAATTTCCCAATCATAGAATTATGCATCTGATTTATATCCAACTGAATCTTGGTTCCCTAGATGAATTTCTCCATACTTATTAGGTTCAGTATAATCTTCATTGTTTTGAATCTGATAGAGTTGTCGAACATCGACTTCTTCATCAATAGATTTAGTCCAAGGTTCTCCTTGTGAAGGATGAATGGGGAAAATCACTTTCTATCCATTCCCTTTTAGTTTTATCCTCTCTTTGTCCAATGAGATAGATTCCTTCATTTTTCTGCCCCACAGGTGTCCTATCAGGGTTGGAAAGGAGTTGGATCCTTCCTTAGGTTTGATGAGTTTGAAATCAAATTTTGTCGAAATTCCTTTTATTGTTGTATCGACATTTCTCCAAACTCCAATGGGTTCGATCAGTCCTTGGTCAACTAGATTTAAATATATTCCTGATTCATTTAGTCAGGGCCTACCCAACTGTTCCCATGTATTCCTGGTCATGATATTTAATTCGGATCCAAAGTCGAGAACGACTTGTCGAACGTGGAAACCTTCTATTTTGAGATCAACAAGTGGGTCGAAATCATTCTTATATTTTTTTATTTAAGATGCATATACTCTTAGTCTGTTTTTCTATGTCATTTTTGTTTTTAATATTGTGCCATAGGTCAATGAATTGTGCCAATGACTTATCTTTATGTATTAGGTTGAATAGTTTATGAAGTGTGTTTTACAAATTTTCATCGACATCTTCTTGTCTAGAAAATTCTTGGAACATGTTCGATGCATCGTTATACAATTGTTTTTGCTTTATAGGGTTAGGATATTCGTTTTTATCTTTAATATTGCTTATTCTTGGATTGTCACCTCCAACTTTCGTTCCTTGTCTAGTTACTATGTGTAGGTTCTTTTTGCATATTATATCACTCTTTTAAACACAAGACAAGACATTAACATTCTTCTTTTTATTAATTTTGTCAAGTATGGTGGGACAATATTCAAATGAATGGCCACCCACACCACAACTAGTACAAAATTTTAGGTTGGTTCTGTCTTTATATGGAAAGTACGCATACCGATGTCCTTCTTTATAGCATGTGAAGTATTGAATTGATCGTCGTGGTCGATTGTCATGATTTCTAGAGAATTGCCCTCGACCTCCAAATTATCCATGACAATTGTCTAACTGGAGTTTTGTTCATTTGAGACATTATCATTGTTCTGGGCCATGACATTACGGTTTGATAGACTTCTTGATAGTTTTGTCGATTTTCCAGATTTAAGTGACAGTCAGCTATCACGTGACTCTTAAATTAACAGATCACACACCAAGAAGTTTTTCCATTCTTCATGTTGTATGGGCAATCTTTCATCGTATGGTCTCCATGCTCCTGACAGATATCATAGAAACACTTATTCTGGACAAAACAGACGTCTTGTCGACTTACATCCTGTCGACAATTATCTTTGGTGTGGCCGGCTGTAGAACATTTTGTACACCAGATCTCCTGACCCTTGAGGTTCAGTTCTCCAAAGGATTTCTGCATGATTTCTAAATGTTCTTCAATTCGTGCGTCATCAGCAAGGTACGTTGAGTAGTCCTCATCCATCTCGACCTGTAGGGATTTTGTCAGCGCTTCTTCATACGTTTTAAATGTCTCCAGACTTATATGTTATTGGATCTTTTGGGAGAGTCCTGCAAGAAATTGTTGAATTAATAATTGTTCATCAATAACATAGTATATTTGGGTCAAGAGGTATTTCCATATTTTTTCACAGTCTCGGACGGTTTCTGCTGGTTTTTGAACTGTAGACTTGAGTTTTTTTGCTGCAAGATGCTTTGCATCTGGTGTTTTGAAGAAGGATATAAATTACTGCTTGATCTTTGCTTTATATGCATTAGGTTTTCTTTCAGTATAGTTCATATACCAAGTTAATGATATTTTTAGTAGCACACCTGCAAACTGCTCCATTTGTAACTTGATTGGCATCCCATGTCAACTCGTAGACGAACCAATGTCGTCTGGGGTCTTTGTCACCCTCATAGAGGGGGATGTGTGCTGAACTGTGCCCCATGTCGGTGTCGGCTTCTCCTTCAGGAGGTGGTGGTGGTGGGGGTAGTGGGATATTCCGTGTATCTCTCTGTCCGCAACTAGTCTCTATGGATATTTCGTTTCCATCAGATATTTTGTTTATCGGTTCTATTTCGACAACTTGTCGATCAATTTTGACTTCTTCTGTTGATGTCCAACTGCACTGTTGTGCTCGTGAGTCTGACTGGTCTGTGTTTTGTAAAACTGTGTTTGGCAGGGGGTGCTCCTTCATGTCCAGGGTAGAGTAATTGAATGCTTTGGTTGGATGAGTATGCCTAAAGTGTAACCCAATTTCCTTCCTCCGGTCAACGTATTACTATATGATTGTCATCATTTTCTTCATTGTCTAGTCGAATCCTGATACCGAACTCACCAGCTCTTAGTCTTAGGTCCTCCTTAACAATGGCCTGCATTCGGGTACTCGAATTTATCGGAGACAGAGGTATTACCTGCTGGGGTATTTCTAGTCGGAGAGCTTCTCGCTGCTCTATCGACAAATATTCTTCCATTGGTGACACCTCTTCATCTATGCCTTCTTCTTGTCGGTCATGACCTGACTGCGACAGATTTTCCTCATGCTTTGTCACCTTGGAAAGCATTCTTCTTTGGAGTGCTATAGCTTGCTCTCGTATCTCTTCCCTTCTTTTCTGCCTCTTCTCCCTTTCAATCTTTTGTAGGTCCGATGCACCTTTATGAGTCACTATTCGCTCAATTTCCTTCTTAGGTCGACTTTTAATTACTGGTGGTGGTATTTTCTCAAATCGACTAGAATCCTTTTACTCTGCCTCGACACATGGCCAACTACCCCCCCATAGCCTACTCGACGCTTTAGTAAGCCCAGATAGTTCTGTCTATTTGTTCAGGAAATACTCCCACTCCCTTTCTATAATAAATGTTTCCCACACCTTCTATTTTTCTGCCCAGTTAGTGTTTATAGGCGGTTCTATGAGTGATGTTCGGGGTTCGACTATATGACCTACTCCTCTGTCGATTAGAAATTTGAACAAAAGGGTCGGTAGTGAACAAAGGAATTGCTCAGTAAAGTCGGTATAGAATCGTTTTTCAATACTTTCAACTGAAACTCTCTCCTGTACTGCTTGTTCTTGACAGAATTCGTCTGCAATTTTCCCAAACCACTTCGACAGGTTTTTTCTTCCTCCTCGAATTAGTTCCTTAAGTAATTCTTAGTCTTTAGTTGCTTATGGCTTCATCTAATAGTTTTTTCAATGACTGGGGCACCGATTCTACAAATTTCTCATGGGTTTCGGTGAATAATTTCTCCTTCGCTTGAGCAATGGTCAATCTGTTTCTTCTTTCATAATTCTGCAAGTAGTTTATGATCTTACTCTCCCACCAATTCTTAATCTCTTCCTCTGATATCATTTATGTATGGTCATGTCATTTGTATATGTACTATCAGCAATGGAAGCAATGTTATAATCTCACAGATCACATAAGGTTACCAATAATATACACATAGAATCATATAAGCATACAAAGACAAGAGACAAGAACATATAGTAGAATAACAGATTATATTATAGAATCACATGAGTGTCCATACATATACAAAAATGAACCAAGTTCTTAACTGGCTTAACAACCTATTATATATGATTACAAAACGGTTATGAGTAACTACTTGTCGGTTCGGTCAACCAACACGACCTTTGGAGGCCGACCTAATCTCCGATTAGTCGGTTAACTAGTCTATTCGGCTCACCGATTAGCTCCTCCAACAATATTCCTTGGGTCTGATGTATTAAACTATGTCCTTGCTCATAACACTTCTTCTCTCTTTTTATCATACAAATCAATCCATTTGTTCATAATGTCCATGTGGTATAGAACAAACTTATCGTGTATAGCTCTTCCATCTACACCTATTACGTGTCAACATGTTTATTTAAAACTTCAAATGTCATGTTGTTAATTTGAAAAATAATTTATAGAGTAAATTAATGATTGCAATAAAACAACCACAATGATCATGCATTTACTTACCAATTTCTACTTGAACACCATTAGATTGTGGTTTTTCTCCATCAATAATATCTGATGCTCGTTCTTCATCCCAAAAGCCCATATTCAAAATCCTTACCAAGGAATTCACATAGGATAAAAATGTTTCATTCAATACACACCCTTCATCCATGCAACCCTCTAGACATGCCTTTTGTTGGACATAATATTTTTTAGAGTTTTCGTATACCTCCCAAATTAAAACATCCACCTCATTGATATGACACTTGAAAATTCAATGTCATCAACTAGGTGTATAAGTAAATGTACTTGTAGGTATATGAAACTTGTAGGGAGCTCCTTCTCAAAAACACACAACTTCTACAATTTCCTTCTTCCATTTTGGCACTTCACATTTGTGGATCTCCTTGGAGCCACCCACCTATTATAAGAATACTAAATAAGTATGAACCTTTAGTCAAAAATTAAAATGCAATATAATATCTCTATATATCTCACACATGAACATTTCATAACACATGCCTTGTAAATGTTGAAAATCAATTTATGGCGTTCCTTAAGTCAATGATATGACATGAATCCCCCCTAATTTCCAATGACATGATATGCTTTCAAACACATTTATCGAATGCCATTAGTAATTTTTCTCACATAATATAATACCAAAATCTATTTAGTACTTAATTAATGTTACCGGTAAAAGTTAAGCGATGATAATACCTTCATAAAATAATGAAAATCACGTGTTTTCAATTTTGTGATATGTCTATCAACTGTAAAATATTTTTCCAATTATGCCCCATAGCGGGTAGGTATCCTTATTGAATGGATGACTTTTTTTAGTTGGTATAGCTCTTTTTTTTTCAAAATCCATGGAGACTTTGAATATGTTTCATTCTCCATGTTTGGCCACAAATGCATTCTATCAAATTTGGTACGTGAAAGAGCAATATATATCCTTTAAGATAAGGTGTCCTAGTCTTTTCCTGATATACGTCGAAATATAGAATCTGGGACATTTTTGAATATGTGCACATGATCTAATATATTATATATTAATAGATCCTTTTAGTAAGGGAGATCATAAAATATGGATTTCCTTTTTATTCCTTTTTGCATATTAACTACAACTTGTTCTAGTTCTTCAATTGAACCATCCCGATAAAATAATCCTCTCAATGTTTCAATTCAACATCTTTATACTTCTTAAGCCAATCACCTGGACCCATAATCATGGTAGGGCCTCTATTTTCAAATTTTCCATCAAATTGATTCTTTAGGAAATTTCTAAACTTATGATCTGGTGTTGTTTGTGTAGATAAATTTATGTAGATCTTTAGAATACCGCCCTTGAAATTGTTTTGCATATCTTGGACATGCAAATTTACCCTTTATTTGAAGCCCTTTAGTTCAATACCTAATGTTAATAACATCAAAACAATATTATAAAAGTAAGTATGAAAGTATGGATGAAAATAAAATATGACTGTAAATACGTAAGTATTTTATCTTACCAGAACAAATACCAAGTATTGGGAAATCATGAATAGTCCAACATAGCATGCCATACAACATGAAAAACCTATTTGATGGAGGATGTGATATGTCACACATTCTTATTCCTTTCCACAACAATTGCAACTCATGAATAAAAGGTGCAAGATAAACATCCATGTTTTTAACTTGACATTTTTATGGAACAATGAGAGCTAGCATAAGGTGCTCCTTTATAAAACACCCATGGGGTAATATTGTATACTAAAAATATGACAGTACAAACAATATTATTTGTGCTCATGAAAGAGAACTAGAACACTCCATCTATTGCAAGCCCAAACCTGGTACTACAATGTTCATCTTTGAATTTTCCTGGCCATTTTTCCTGTATGTGGTTCATTTCTTTGCAGTCTACCAGAATTCACATGTATCCATGTTTAATCCTATTATTTGAATTCTAGTCAATCAATTGCGCGAGTCACTTGCAACAAAACATTCGTTGAAGCCTAGGTGTAATTGGCATGTGGAGTAAAACCTTAGTTGGAACTGTAGGACCTTGTGCATATGTATGATATCTATTCTCTTTGCATACGGGGAATTCTACCTTGTTTTGATATTCATTTTTGTATAAAATTAAATCATTTATAGATGAATTAAGTTTCTTATATTCAATCCCCAACTCAACCAATAACTTATGCGCTTCTTTGCAAGTTGATGGCAACACATTCTCTTCAGGGAATATTTTAATTTTTAGTTCCCTATAAGATTGCAAGAGATTAAATCAATTGAATGTTTGACTTATGATGAACATATTTTATATGCCAATCTATATTAGGACAATTTATATAGATATATGGTTTTCAAATCCCCTTAAAGAAAAATAAATGAAGTTGATGAATGCTTATGAATGACGTACACCAATTTACAATGCAAAGTGAGAAATAGATTTGAACTCACTTCAACAAGGTAGTGAATCCTTTGTCTGATTACCAAATAGTGACTTGATTTCTAATAATATTAATGTTAATTCCAGCTTTGAGATTCTACTTGCACCTGATTTGAACATGGGTGTCTTGGATGCTTGCTTGATTAAGTCTTTCATGCTGTGATCCTCAATATTACCTTGGTGGTAATTACCCTTGCTATCATCATTACTATCAACCATATGATGATTATTGTCATCATTGTTTCTAGCCAAAAATAAATATGCAAGAATTTCATTCAATCCTTCTTCATGCAGTTCCTTTTCACTACAATCATCATCATTAAGTCTACATGCAATGTCATCAATGTATGCTAATCTCATCAACTCTTCAAATTTCTCAGCTGGCAATTATATTCAATGTTGCTCTTTTGACTTGGGTATGGTTTAAAAGATGGTTTGGATCATCCTGTCCAAATCTTAATAACCCAGTTTGGTCTTGAGTATTGGTAGGTGTATCATCAATATCTTCTACCTATCAACAAGATCAAGCATGATTTAATGTTTGGAAACAATTGCATAAATCATAAATGTATCAATTTCAAAGAAATATAATCAAATATGTCTTAAGAATACAAAATATAGAATGTATGAACATACACACATAAATTGATTGATGAAACATTATTTTATAGACAACTTTTTTTATACAATAATTCAAAATAAAACACAATTTTGACAACATAGTTTATAAAACATCAATCCATACTCGTTGATTATTCTTTGCTTTTCTTCACTTAAGAACATCCTTAGGGGGACCTTGTTCTTCCCTTTTCTTTCGTACATGAGTGTGTTTTAAGAAGGGTAATCAATCAATAACTCATCCCCAATGGTAAGGCCCATAATAACCTCTACCATTACCAATATACCAACCTCTCTTTCCATATATTTATCTTTATGAGTTATAACCTCAACAAATTGACAATTTGGTCTTACAATTGGGTCCCTTCCCTTCCTACTATTTATAAATCCTACAATATTTTTGTGTGCGTATGCATTCCCATCTATATAAATAATATGAACTCTATTCATTTCTTTTCCACTTTCGAATTGGATGGTTTGTGTATACATATTCGAATTTAGACCATATGATGACATGCTAGGATTATATTCTTCTATTCTTCTCAATTCACCACTCTAATATGACATTAATATCCTAGTGGTTTGTTGTGAATTGTTTCTGTGTTTAGATCCCACATGTACATTTTGGGAAATAAAGAAGCCTAGATTCACTCCATGAATATTGGAGGCTCATATCATGTAGCTGCATCCCCAAAATTGAAACACCTCATATACTCTAGGTAGTTGTTGATCATTAAGCCAAGAAAAATATAGTCGATGATCAAATGTCCCTTTGTAAATTGATCTCTAACTTAGGTGCAGGTCATCATCTCCATCACATTCACTCTCATAGGGTATGTACTCCACCTTCCCCTTGTCTTTATTCAAATTATGCATATTTAAACCGGTTCTTCTTTTGTTACTTGTTTTCATTAATTCGTCATCTTTCGAGCTAGTAAATGTGCACATATCTTTATTATATGTATCATCTTATAAAGGATCCTTGCCCTCTAGGCTATAATTTGGTGCTTTAGGAAAATTTAAGCCAATAAATTTATCTTGCAAGTATTTATTATGAAAAAATTAATTATTGTAGCGAGAGTAGCAAGGTGATCTACAACCCAATATGGGGGATGTGTGTTCCTAATGTTCCTAACATAATAATAAAAAAAATCATGTCAGCCTAAGCTAAAAATAAAAATTCATGTCTTTTGTATATATTTACATTATACAATATCCACACTGTTAGGTCATGTTTTTGTTTTCCGTCTTTTAATACTTTTGTTTATGTTTTGAAGTTTGGTTTTACTATTTCCTCCTAGAAAATTTTGTTGCTTAGGATAATTTGAATCTTTTCCCTTTAAGATTTCATGTTATTTGTTTCCTTAGCTTTATTTTTGAAAATTTTAGTTTGATTTCATAATCAGAGGGCTTATAGAAGGCTTATATGGATTAAAAGGTCTAAAGAATATCATAAAAGCTTGATTACGGTTCCTAAACCAAGTTTAAGCCTTTTTCATGACTTTAATTTTTGCAAATTATTAACTCAGGCTTTCTTGTAGCGCTAGCCAAAAACAAATACACACATGTTCTACAAGAAAGTCGCACAAGTAAAAAATCATCATTTCTGGTTTAGTTTTCTTCGGAATTCTCACACATAAAATGTCAATCATACTCAGTGATGGATTTGATACGTGTGTCATTTAGAATAATCACTGTGACAGGTGTAAATATTATCATGAGGGTGAATCATGGTGGTTTCTTGCAGAGATGATGCAATAATGATAGCAGACCGTAATGAGACAAAGGTGTTTTGAATCACCTTGATCCATCGGACCTCAACTTATGTGCATTTAAAAGTTTATGTAAAGAATGTGCTCAGCAGGTTAATTAATGGAACAACATTAATAGAAATTAAATACTAAAAACAGATGGAAAACAAACTGATAAATAGATAATAAGAAGCACATAATCAGAGTGTCACAAACAGAAGTTGATAACGGAGTTCACCCCCTTCATTGGGCTATGTCTCTGGGTCCCTCTCCAATGGGTACCGATCCAATTAATCTTTTTTAAAATGGTACAAAATGGTTCTGGAAAATACTTCAACAACTGTAAACAGAATGCGGTACAAAGTCTTTAAGACCTTTTCTCTGGAAATTACAACCAGCCTTCGTAAGGCAAAGAAAGCCAAAGTATGAGAGAGAATGCTGACTTCCACAGTAAACAGCATCGAAACACTTTACAGCAAACTCTCTGAGCTTCGCATAACAGAGAAACGATGTACTACGCTCTGAACGAACTGAGTCTCCCCCCCCTTCCAATGGTGGCCAACATCCTCTATTTAAGCACTTAGCGAGAGGAGCCATAACAGACCACAGCTGTTCTCTTCTTTATCACCGTTACAATCATATGCTAAAACTGAACCATGCAATTCGGCCAAATCGCTGCCCAAGCATTATGGTACCACGACGTTCCATATTCCCGAAACGTTGTAACCAACTCCACGCACATATGTTGCACCATACCATAGCGTCACACGTAATGTAACCGTTTGATGTCACTACTAACTTCACGATATCGCAGCAAGTGCGATAAGTATGTCGCAGCTAAGTCTGTCACAGCAAATGATAAGTCTGTCGCAGCTAAGTCTGTCACAGTAAGTGATAAGTCTGTCGTAGCAAAGTCTATCGCAGCTAAGTCTGTCATAGAAAATTTTGTCGCAGCTAAGTCTGTCGCAGCAGTGTGATATGTTTGTCGCAGCAGGTGCGACGTATGTTGCAGTAGGTGCAGTATGTCACCACTATGTTTAGCATATGTGTGGAACATACATGTGTTATGTTCTTTGAACCATATATTAATAACTATTGTACCATATTGGATCAGTGTAAATTAAAGATGAATAATACTCCAGATCATTCCTCCCCATTGGAGAGATTTTGGACCACCAAAAGCCTGAATTATTCTGCAAGTAAGTGAGGGTATAGCTCCCTCACTTTTCCAATCTCCATCCATCTTGCTTTGCTAGGATGCATGCCCTTAAGCCCCACTTGGAGGTACTCAGCATCCCCCCTTCGTGAATTCCTTACATTTCTGTCAAGAATAACATCATCCTGCAACTCATTCAAATATTCAGGTGCCATATCATCAACTGAAGGAATCTGCATGATAATTTCCTCATCCAAGATCATAGGAGGCTCACACAATTTAAGATTCTCAACATTGACAATTCAATAAATTTGCATGTATGGAGGTAAATTCAAGCGAAAAGCATTAGTACCGATCTTTTCCAAGATCTCAAAAGGACCATACCGGATAGGTTTAAGCTTTTTACCTTCACCTTTCATCCTTTCTTTGGTGATATGTAACCAAACTCTGTCACCAACCTGAAATTGATGATCAACTCAATGCTTGCCATGCCTGGCTTTGTACTTTGCCTGGATCTTCTCCAACTGTTCTTGAACTGCCTGCTGTACTGCTTGGATTCTCTGAATGAACCTTAGCGCTTTATCTGCATCATGATGTCCATCCACTGCATCTTTCCCAAAAGAGAAGTCCATCGGTGTTTTTGGCAGATAACCAAAACAAGTTTCAAAAGGAGATTTTTTCGTGGAAGAATGAACTGCATGATTGTAGGCATGCTGTATATACTGCAACTGCTCATCCTAGAGTTTAGGATGCTTACTACAATATCCTCTGAGCAGCTGAACCACTGTCTTGTTTACTACCTCTGTTTTCCCATCAGTCTATGGATGAAAATATGTACTTTTCTTCAGTTTAGTGTCCATAAGCTCCCATAAAGTCGACCAGAATTCTCCCAAGAACCAGGAATCCTGATCAGATACAATAGACATGGGTAGCCAAAAATGTACCCAAACATTCTGAAAGAATAGATGAGCTGTTTGTTCAGCAGTGATCTGTTTGTTACATGGCATTAAGATACACATTTTGCTGAATCTATCCACAACAACATATAGATAATCATGCCCTTTTCTAGACATAGGTAGTCCTCCTACAAAGTCCATAGAAATGATTTCCCAAGGATGAGAAGAAACTGGAAGAGGTGTGTACAAACCCAATTTCCTATTGCTAGGATTACTCGTTGCACACATAACACAACCTCTTATGTATTTAGCTACAGTTTCTTGCATCTGAGGCCAATAACAATGATTCTGCAATATAGACAATGTTTTACTTACTCCAAAATGTCCTGGAATCAATGAACTATGTGCCTCTCAGATCACATGCACTCTTTCTTTCTCTGGAATACAGAGTTTACCAAGATGATACAAGAGCTGATCATGCACAAAATAGTTCTCTTCCTGTTTACTATGGGTTAATGATGCATATTCTTTCTTAAAATCTTTATCTTCTGCATACTATTCAATGTAACTTTCATGTGTTAATGAACTATTCTGAAGAATGATTGAAGCATTCATAGGTGGCCTTGATAACATGTCTGCTACCTTGTTATGAATTCCCTTTTTGTACTTAATTACGAGATGAAACTGTTGTAAGAATCCCATCCATCTTAAATGCCTACTTTGTTGTACTTTAGTTTGAGATTGTAAATATTGAAGTGGCTGATGATCAGTATGTATGACTGCTTCTTTTCCCATGATATAATGTTTCCACTTCTTCACACTCTGTACCAAAGCATACAAATCTTTGTCATAAGTCGGATAGTTACTTACCGCAGTAGAGAATGTCTTTGAATGGTAACAGATTGGCTTCCTTCCTTGCATCAAAACTGCTCCCATGGCAAACCCGCTGGCATTGGTTTCAATCTCAAATGGTTGCTGAAAATCTGGCAACATTAGAACTGGTGCTGTGCTAATTTTTTCCTTCAAGGTGTCGAAGGATCTCTGATGCCTCCCCACTGGAAAATTTCTTTAACACTTGTCAACGCATGTAATGGAGCAGCAATGGAAGAAAATCCAGAAATGAATTTCCTCCAATACTGAACCACACCCAGAAAAATTCTGATTTTAGTAATGGTGTTAGGCCGTGGCCAGTTTACAATGACAACAACCTTGGCTGGGTCCACTCGCAGGTGGCCTCCACCAATAATATGGCCCAGATATACTAAAGAAGTTTTAGCAAATTCACATTTAGACATTTTTACATAAAGCTTTTCCTTCCTCAGTACATCTAAAACTTTCTTCATATGTACTATATGCTCTTCCCAGGTTTTGCTAAACACTAGGATATCATCCATATATACAATTAAAAAATCATCAATGAATGGCCGAAAGACATCATTCATGACCCGCATGAAAGTAGCAGGTGCGTTACAAATCCCGAAGGGCATAACAAGCCATTCATACAAACCCTGTTTTGTTTTAAACGCTGTTTTCCAGGCATCATTCTCAGCAACACGGATTTGATGATACCCACTACACAGATCCAATTTAGTAAAGTAAATTGCATGTTTCAACTGATCAAGCAAATCATCAATGCGAGGAAGATGATACCTGTTTTTAGTGGTGATTTTGTTAAGGGCCCTGTAGTCGATACACATTCTCCATGACCCATCCTTCTTCAGAACCAATACTATAGGAGAGCCACAAGGAGAAGTGCTGGGATGGATGACCCCCTTCTTAATCAGCTCCTAAACCTGCTTCTTGATCTCCTCATTCTGCATTACAGACATTCGGTACATGGCTATGTTCGGGAGTGGCACATCCTGCTACAAATGTATCTCATGCTGAATCTCTCTCTTTGGTGGTAACCCTTTCGGATCTTGAAACAAATCATCATACTCATAAATGATTTCAATTAGTTCAGATTTATGCTCAGGGTCACACCCTTCAAAATATCTAGAGATCTCATCATTTTTCTCCTTAACCATCATTAACACGGAATTCTTACTAGCATTTACCAACCTCTTCATTTGTCCTGCAGAGACTATGGCTAGATTGGTCTTTATCTTATGTGCTCGTACAATATATTCTACACCATCTTTAAAAAGATGATACTTATTCTGCTCTCTATAAAAGACCGCTTTTCGGTCATACAAATATGGACTCCCAAGTACAATTCCACAAATGTCAAGTGGTACTACATCTAGTTCTACCTCATCTATGAACTTTTCAGTAATGGCAAACTTCAATACACATTTATTTGTAACTTGCAATTGTGTATCATTAGTAACCCAACCTAGAGGATAGGGCTTTTCATGAGGCATAGTAACTAAATGCAATTTCTTAACCACTTCTTATGATATCAGATTTACTTGTGAACCACTATCAAACAATGTATCAATCTTTGTGTGATTGCAATGACACGAACATGAAACAGTGCACTTCTATCTTTATCATTTAGCTTAGAAGTAGATGGAAGATTTGTACTTGCACTAGAACTTGATTTTGCATCAATTGGAAGTGAGATACTTTTATTCTTACCCTGGATTCCGACAGCTGTAACCTTTGTTTCATCACCTGAGTCAGATCCTAAGTCTTGAATAACTACTGCAGTAGCTTTTGCTTTTCCTTTATCCTTGTTTCCTCCGAACTTCTTTGGCCTTAACTCTGGATGGAGTTTCCAACACTTAGAGACATCATGTCCCTTCTAACAATGCGAACATGTAGGATTTTCACCCTCTTTCTTAACAGTAGCCATCTTCTTTTTCCCCTTATCTTGAACTTTCGATTTGCTGTCAAATTTAAATGATTTCTTCACAAAAGTATCATTAGCATTCTTACCCCTGGCTTCTAAATGGGTATCTTGAACACATACATCATCCAAATTACTGGGGTTAAACATCAACAAAGTATGTCTCAAATAAGAATGCATGCCACCAATGTACTTAAGAAGAGTTTCCTATGTATCTAATGCAACATTCAATGCAATAGCCCTCTTTCTGAATTCATGAGTATAATCTTGAATGCTTTGTCCTTTAGCTTGTCTAAACATTTTCCAACCCATGGTTAATTGTTGAATATGGCCTAAAGGATAGAATTGCTTCCTTAATACTTCAATGAATTCATTCCAAACTGAAATAATTTTACCATGATTTCGAAGATCTTGCTGAATCTTGCTCTCCCACCAAGTAAGAGCCATTCCACTCATTCTCAAAGTGGCCAATTGAATCCTGGAAGGGTCATCATTAATGCCCTGCACCCTGCAATATACTTCAGGATACTTGATCCAATTGTCTAACTTTTTAGCATCTAAATCTCCATTATAAATTGGTAACTCAAACTTAACATCCAATTTGAAATAAGGCATATTAGAATTTGCATTAGCATTATGTGAATGAGAAGCATGAGAAGAAGAGAAATTTTGAGTAGTATCAAGAGGATCACCATCACCTCCTACTCCTTTACCCTTTTCTTCCTTCTTCACTTCTACATCTTTGGATGAAGATCCTTCTTCTTTCTTCTTCCTTTCTGCTCGCTCATCGAGTAGAATTTCCATCATGGCTTTCATACTCATAAAAGCCTCTAAAAACTCAGATTCAGAAATAATAGGTTTTTTTCCGTTCTGTATGTCCTTCTTCTTCCCCTCGTGGAGAAGACATGGTTCTTGAGAATGTTCTCCTTGAGCCAATCTCAGGATATTCTTCAACTAATTCTCCTTCACCACGCTTTAACTTGGATCTGGTAAGCATTCACAAACTTGCACAAGCAGTCAACCAGCTCTGATACCATAACATGATCCGTCGGACCTCAACTTATGTGCATTTAAAAGTTTATGTAAAGAATGCGCTCAGCAGGTTAATTAATGGAACATCATTAACAAAAATTAAATACTGAAAACAGATGTAAAACAAACTGATAAACAGATAATAAGAAGCACAGAATCAGAGCGTCACAAATAGAAGTTGATAACGAAGTTCACCCCCTTCCAATGGTGGCCAACATCCTCTATTTAAGCACTTAGTGAGAGGAGCCATAGCGGACCACAACTGTTCTCTTCTTTATCACCGTTACAATCATATGCTAAAACTGAACCATGCAATTCAGCCAAATTGTTGCCCAAGCATTATGGTACCACGACGTTCCATATTCCTGAAACGTTGCAACAACTCCACGCACATATGTTGCACCATACCATAGCGTCACACGTAATGTAATCGTTTGATGTCACCACTTACTTCGGGATGTCGCAGCAAGTGCGATAAGTATGTCGCAGCTAAGTCTGTCACAGCAAGTGATAAGTCTGTCGCAGCTAAGTCTGTCACAGCAAGTGATAAGTCTATCGCAGCTAAGTCTGTCGCAGCTAAGTCTATCACACCAGTGTGATATGTTTGTTGCAGCAGGTGAGATATGTCACCGCTATGTTTAGCATATGTGTGGAACATACATGTGTTATGTTCTTTGAACCATAGATTAATAACTATTGTACCATATTGGATCAGTGTAAATTAAAGATGAATAATCCTCCGGATCACACCTATTCCCTGAAGTGCACATAGAGTAGGTGAAGGTCGTGGCGAAAAATCAGCACTTGGTAATCAGAGTTTTGAAACAGAGTGAAAATTAGGGCTTTTAGGAGCAGTCGTCTGGAGCTATCAAAGCGATCAGAGAATATTGGGACATGTAATTCAACACTTGACAGTTAAGAGAACAAGATTCTAGCAGCTATATTAGTCGTTTTAACAGGTAGGCTACGAACTGATTACCAAGGTTTATAATTTGGGGTTTTTTCTCAACAGAGGATTAATGACCGAATTGATGGAAAATTATTAGTTTTTAAGCCTAATTGATACTAACTGATGGATTCTCAGTCATGGAATTAAAGTATTTACCAGCTTAAATGAGAAGAATTCAATTTAGGGTTTTTAGGGTTCCCCTATATAGTATTGTTTGTCAGTTTATCAATATTTCAAGACAGTCAAAGTGTGTTTTATTGATAGAAGCTATTTGACAATAGTTCAAAATGAAAAAGAGTGGTAAGACTAATAGGGCAGAACCCTTAGACTTAAGTTGGGTTCAAAACTTTCCAGATTGTGCACAATTGTTTGCAGAAGCAGGGTGGTTAGTGTTCTTTGAAAATATTGAAGGTTATCACTCAGAGGTTTCTTACAAATTCGCTCAATGTTTAGACAAGGATGTAGTGTCTTTTGACACTTTGAAGTTCAAACTAACCAAGGAGTGACACTTTGAAGTTCAAACTAACCAGGGAGTTATTAGCAGAAGTAGCAGGAATTTTGGATGAGGGAGAATTCTGGTTCAAAAAGGTGCCCTTCACTTTTGATTCTCAGAGATATCTACTTCCAGGTGTAGTAGCAGACTGGGGAAAGGGTGTTCCTATTCAAAAGTTTAAAGTCACCTGTGAGGGGAGATTTTCCTTTGTGTTTAAATATCATTTTAGATTCCTTCAACATCTCAGTCATGAATCCAAAATGAATATTCCTTTCTTCTTTTTGAAAAGTTTACAGAAGATGTCAAGTATGGTGAAAGAACATCAGGATCATACAAAACAATTAGTTTTTCACCATGGGCTCATAAAACTGATCATAAGTACTGTATTGCAGATTAGAGAAAAGACATGGGAACACTTCTTATTTTGGTCAGGTTTCAAAACTGAGAAGGAGGATCAGTCTCAAAAGAGATAGTTAGACAGGGGTCAGATTTTGATCAAGAATCTTAAAAGGAAGGTTATAGTCAAACATGAAGAAGCTGATGAACCAGGAAAAGCTTCGAATCAGGAAAACAAGAACATTGAACTTGGACAACGAATTAATGTTGAGGAAAGATGAGATTCAAAGTCAGAGATGAAAGAAGTTGAGCCAATGAAAGATGTTTTACCTGTAGAATCAAATCAAGGTGTAAAGGAAGATGTTAAGGAGCAGAAGTAGAGCCCTATTACAGTGCATTTTGAAGAGGATGAAAAATACTTATCTGATGAGGCTAGGGATCCTATTACTAATGAAGCTAGGGTTTTTTCTAAGCAAGAAATACACACCCATTTTTAAGAGGAGATAGTGTCACGAAAGAAAAGAGTGAAGGTTGTTGAATTTGCTTCAATAAATCATTAAGGAAAGGTTCTGAAAATGTCAGGAGAAGTTGGATTAGTCTGGAGACACATGACAAGGCCGAAGAACAAGCTTAGGTAAAACATGAAGAAGCTATTAAATACCAAATTGGCTAAGAAAAAGGTTACAGTAATAGAAGATTCATCATCTCAGGAGAAATTGGGAGATAGTGAAGATGACAACAAAGAAGTTATAAAGGGTAAAAAATCAATAGTTTCAAAAGAAAAGCCAATCTTCACTGATGTTAATATCTCAGACATTTTCATGGAGGTTCGAAATAAGATGGTTCAAGAACAACAACAAAATGAAATAAAGAGTTCTTGTATGGTGAAAAAAGAGGCAATTGAAGAAGTTTAGTGCAATATTGAAGCTGAAGAACATCTAGAGATTCCTATGACCTTCATAGAGCTTATGAAGGAGGATGAAGAAATATACAAGAAGCGTAAAATCCCATGGGCACCAGAAGGGATGCAATCAATATCAGAAAGTAAATGTATTGATTCTGAAAAGGAAAATCTGCAAAGGAGCATTAAGCAATACAAGCATCAAATTGAATATATGCATGAAACTAATGATGGATTAGCTACTGCAAATAGGATACTTAGAGAAGACTTGGAAATAGTGAACAATCATTATCAGGAATTGATTGCAGTTTCTAAAGAGGCTCTTAAAAGAAAAAGACAGATAGAGAATCACTTTACAGAACTAAGGAAAACTATACAGGAGCTGACTCAGCAGAATAAGGAGTTAACAAAGAAAGTTGCAGACTTGGAAGTAGACCACCTAAAAGCTAGAAGGAAAGCTCAAGCATTAGAGGGAATTGATCCTCTAGTTGAGGCAGCAAAATATTTGTAAAAGTACTTTGACAAGAGCAGTTATTAGTTAGTTTGAAAAGTAATTTCATTTTTTTATAATGATAAAGTTTATATTGAACAGTTCGATAGATAACTTAAAAAGTAGTTAGGGTTCAGTTATGCAACTGTTTTTGAAAGAACAAGATAAATGTAAGTTGGAAAAAGGACCAATGGTTGGTTTTTTGTTGCAAGGGGAGGCTATCAGACTAGTTTATGAGCTAAGTTTAAATACTCTTATGTGTTTTTGATGACTGAATTATGAAATATATGCAACTATATGCCCTTTATACTTTTGACTGGTTTCATTTCTAATTTGTGTTAATTACTCAGTTGGTATACTCATTTCCTGTTTAAGGTTTTATACTTGAAATGCTTGCTAGCTGTGGGTGAAACTTAGTACTGTGATTTTTATGTTTAGATTATGGTTTATATGTTATGCATATCAGTCTTTCAAATGCTCATGATTTAGTATTTTCTTTGGTTTCATGAATTTTCTTCTCTCTTGTCTACAAATTGTTCAACCAAAACCCTAGAAAACCCTATTTTACTTTATTGTGTTTATTGAGATTGTGTTGGCTTGTTCTCTCGTAGTATGGGAACAATTTCTGGCACTAACATCTTTGGTGCCATTGCCGGGGATGAAGTTGAAAACCTATTTTCCCTGGGATACTTATCATTTCACTGGTTTTGAGAGGTGAACTTAAACCAACAAATTTAAAAGACTACTTTTCACCACTATTTCACAGTGGCTACTAAGGGAATTGGAACAAGAAATAGACCTAGTTCTCCTTTACAACTGGGTGTCTCAGACCCAGAACAAATATTGAAAACAACTAGGAATATCAGAAGGTCTTAGTCATCACCAGCCCTATGTAACCCTGATCAGTTAGATATTTCATCACCTTTTTCTGTTCTGAAGGGAGAAGAACAAGAATCATCTTGGTTGAAGCCTACAGTCCCTGTTAGTAATTTTCAAGTTTTCACCGATCCTCAATCTTTTAATAAAGCAAAGACTATATCTCTTGGTAAACTCCCTTTATTTCAGCTCAAAGTTGGTAAAAATCCTTTTCAGCCAAGTTCTCATCAAGTCTTTCCATCATCTAAACCATTTAACTTAAAAATGGCAGCCCAAAATCAGCCATTAGACATGATGGACCGAATGGTGGCAGCTAGGTATGCACCTTTAGTTTTGCCTCAGCCTTTGAATGCACTTCCTAGGGGTGATTACAAAAAATTCCCACCTAGGTTTAATGGATGAGGTGAGACCACAACTGAGGAGCATTGGGATTCCTTTCTTAGCTATGCTGATAATCAGAATATTGAGGCCAAGGAAGTATGGATGAGGATGTTTGTACAGAGTCTTGATGGAGAGGTCAGAAAACGGTTTAGGGAGTTGCCTGCAAATTCTATCACTATCATAGAAGAACTCCAGGACCTTTTCATGAGACAACGGGGTGATACCAAGGATCACACATATTACATCACTGAGTTTGGAGCCCTTAGGAGAAAGAAGGATGAAACCATAGCTGATTTTTCGAAGAGATTCAATAAAATGTATGGCATAATTCCTGCAGAGATAAAACATTCAGAAACATCTGCAAAACTCACATATACCAATGCTTTTGATCATGAATTTTCCCTACTTTTAAGAGAAAGAAGAACTGTTACTTTACTGAATATGCATGATGCAGCATTAGGAGTGGAGTCCAATATATTAGCTTCTAATAGATTAAGGGGAAATACAGGTCAACAGATATATGACATGAAGGGTAAGAAAGAGGCAGCTCCAGGGGTTTCAACATCCCACTTTGTAGAATGTAAAATTGATGAGATAGCCAAGCTAGTTAAGATCTTGACAGCAAAATTAAACAAGTTGGAATTAGAGAAGAATTCAAACAAACCTGTTCAAGAGGGTGATAGAAACCCTAATAATACAAACCAATTCAGAAGACAGTTTGTGCCTTGCTTCATTCCAAGAGAGAGAAGAAATAATGATATTCAACAAGAAAGGAGAGAAACTGAGGATCAAAAAGTGCCACCACCACTTCAGAATAATGTAGTTGGTGAAGAAGAAATTGAAGAGGAAGTGTTCTTTGAGGATACAGACCAGGATATGAATTGTTTTGGAGAGTAGTTAACTAAAGGTTTTGTGTCTGAAGAAGAGTTTTTAAACTCAGAATATTATGGATGCTGATATGTTTGAAATAGTAAATGATTTGAATCTTGAAGTGACTGCTGTAACTGTTGATACATACCAAACTGAGCCAAAGAAGACTTTAAATTTGAGGTCAGGTCCAAAGCAAGTAGTTCAAAATACAAAGAAAAAGGTAGTTCTGCCTCCTAAACATCAGTTTGATCCTGTGTTAGAGAAAAAAAAAATCAGGATAAACAAAAGAAGAATGTGGAAGTTGAAGAGGTAAATAAAAGTATGCAGAATTTTAACTTGGAAAATGAATTAGGAAAAATCAAGATCCCTATGCATTTCACTGAGTTGATGAAGAATCCTTCTTATAAAAATTCAGTTATGAAAATGATTGGTTCAGCAAACAGTCAACTTCCTTCTGATACAGTGAATTTACAAGAGGAAAATCCTAAAATCTTTATTGGGTCAGCCTTGGCAGAAAAAAAATAAAAATGAGGCAGGTGCATCACCTCCTTTTTACATCACACTAACTATTCATGAACAGATGATACATAATTGTCTTTTGGATTTAGGAGCATCACATAACCTAATGCCAAAAGCTATTATGGAGGCTTTAGGTTTGAGTATAACAAAACCTTATCATGATTTGTATGCTTTTGATTCACGAGCTGTAAAATGTTTAGGAGTTATTAAAGATATGGTTGTTATTTTAGCTCAGCTACCAATCAAGAGTGTGATTATGGATGTGGTAGTAGCAGACATTACACCTAAGTTTGGACTGCTCCTCTCTAGATCATGGGCCAAGAAGGTTGGTGGGACTCTACAGATGGATTTAACATATGCCACCATTCCTGTATTTGGAGGAGAAAACATAAGGTTATATAGAGAGTTACAATTTTCCTATATTGTGATAGATGATAAGAACCCTACAAATCATCCCTTGTATGTTGTTGACAATGATTTGGGTACTTGTATGTTGCATTTTAGTGATGATGATAATACTGCTGGTTTATTACAGGTTGAAAAAGAAAAGCCAGTTAAATGCACTAGGGAACAAGAAGATGAACTTTGGCAATTATACTTTGATGGATCATCATGTAAGGAGGGTGTTGGAGCAGGGGTTCTTCTAATATCTCCTGGTGGTGAAACAGTAAAATTAATGTATAAATTAGAATTTATCACCACTAATAATACTGCAGAATATGAAGCTTTGTTGTTAGGTTTGAAAGCTGCAAAAGATTTAGGCATTCAACAGATTTCTGTATATGGCGACTCTGAGTTGGTTGTTCAGCACGTGAGGAACAACTATCAAGTAAAACAAGATTTGCTGAAAGTGTACTGTAATGAAGTATGGGATATGATAGACAATTATTTTGTGGCTTTTGATATCACTTATATTCCTAGGGATCATAACCAAACTACTGATTCTCTTGCCCTAGCAGCCACACATTTCAGGATTCCCAAAACAACAAAGCTAAAGTATCCTATTGAGGTTAGGTACCGCTGGAGACATTTACCACCATACACACTCTTTTTGGTCAAATTGGCCTAGTTGAACCACTATCCTAAGTATAATTGACATTAATTGACATCAGTGGAGCATTAATTGCAATCATCCAGTCACACCCACGCCTACCTAAAGTCAAGGAGGCTAACTTAGCCTTCTCCTACAGTCAAGGAGGTTAATTGGAGCACTCTGGGGGTGATCTGAGTGATATTAATGCACCTAATTGCTAACTGGTGGTTACAATCAGTTCAACTAGTCAGTTAAGGTTCCTCCTCTCATTAAATATATTATTTAATGATTATTTATTATTATTTAATGATCTGGAGTCAACAGGGCGCCTCCACCAACTTCTGATGATCAGTTCAGCTTCAGTTAACCTCATCGGGGTTCATTGAAGTCATGGAGCACTAGCACTTGATGGTTGGATTGCTATGACATGTGTTTGATCTCTTTCAGTTGAGATCTAATCATTTATTGCACTCCGACTTCAGTTAGGGTTTGGTGAGTCAATTAGGGTTTTGGTCAAGTGGTTAACTGAGTGTGAACTAATGGTTTAGAGTCAGTTAAGCTAGACTCACTCATTGAATTCGAATTGTCTCCTTAGGTATTCGAATTCCTCATGTATTCAAGCTATTGCTTGACATTGGTATTGTAACCATTCATTGTTTATTAAATATACAGAGAGAAAACCAATTCCAGTTCCGATTAACACCATTTCACGAGTTATTTGTTGATTATTCTTTGATGAGATTGATGCTTTGTTCCTAGATCAATGTGCAAGATTAATAGGTACATACCTTCTATGCCTGATAATGTAAAGCAGTGGAAAGTTTTTGAAGATTACATTGAAATTAAAAGGTTTTTAGAGCTGACAGGTGAGTTTTTCAATTCCCTAATTGATCAAGAACAAGATGATGAGGTTGAGGATTTTGAAGATATTGCAGAAAATGAGATTGCTGGTCACAAGATTATTGAACTTAAAAGTAATTTTATTCCTAAAGGTTTGGTGCCATTCGAGAGAATATTTTCAAAAGATGATACACCTTTAAAACCTGATGTATAGTATTTAGAAGAAAATGTAGTGGACTGTAATATTGGCACTCCTGAACATCCTAGAATGGTGAATATTTCAAAAGAACTCACAGCAGAACAAAGGAACATGTACATTAAGTTGTTAAAAGAGTATGTTGATGTTTTTGCTTGGTCATATGAATATTTGAAAACATACGATACTAGAATTATACAGAATAAAGTGCCTTTAAAACATAATGTTAAACCTTTCAGATAGAAATTAAGGAGGATAAATCCAACCTTGTTTCTTGTTATTGAAAAGGAGGTGAAAAAGTTATTAGATGCTAAGATCATTGGTCCCCTCAGGTATTCTTCACGGGTTGCCAATTTAGTTCCTGTCAGGAAAAATAATGGTGAAATCACATTGTGTGTTGATTTCAGAAATCTGAATAGGTCTTCATTGAAGGATAATTACCCTTTGCCAAAAATAGAACAAATATTGCAGAAGGTAGTTGGTGAACAAAGAATTTCTATGGTTGATGGTTTTTCAGGATATAATCAAATTGCCATGCATCCTGATGATAAAGAAAAAACAACTTTTACTACTCCCTGGGGAACTTTCATGTATGATAAAATGCCTTTTGGATTAATGAATGCTGGAGCAACTTTTCAAAGAGCTATGGACATAGCCTTTGTAGGGGAAAGAGATAAGTTTGTAGTGATTTACTTAGATGATATTACAGTCTTTTCACAATTAGATGATGAACATCTAAAACATTTAAAACAAACTTTTCTGAAATGCATAAAATATGGTTTATCTCTTAATCCAAAGAAAACACACATTAGAGGAAATTTTGGGTCTAAAATGGGCCTTATAAGAAAACGTGCCAAAATAAGTTTTTGTGAGTTGGAATTCAAGAACCAATAGAATTTCAATAAAATAAGTCAACCATAATGGTTGAATTGACATATTTGTCATTAAAAAAAGCTACTTTTTTTGTTCGTATTTTCGACATATCTCATTGTGTTTTTAATCAATTTTCGATCGGGAGAGCTCGTTGGATGTGGAATTTGATTCCGCATCCAACGAGTACCCACACTGCATACTTTTGAAGGACCCCGCTACCCCAAAAATAAGAAATACCTGAAAAAATGTGATGATGACATCATCATCACATTTTTTCAGGTATTTATTGTTTTTGGGGTAGCGGGGTCTGTCAAAAGTATGCAGTGTGGGTACTCGTTGGATGCAGAATCAAATTCTGCATCCAACAAGCTCTCCCGATCGATATTTGAGTAAAAACACAGGGAGATATGTCGAAAATACGAACACAAAAAGTAGTTTTTTTCTTTCTTCCTCCAAAATTAATCAATATTATTTTATTATTTTAACTATTATTTTATTATTTTCCTTAGGAGGCCCATTTTAGACCCCAAAATTCCTCTAATGTTTTGCTGTACAAGAAGGTAAATTATTGGGTCATTTAGTTTTAGCTGATGGCATAAGGCTTGATCCGAACAGGGTGAAAGCAATACTGAAAATAATTTTACCAAGGAGCAAGAAGGATGTACAATCTTTCATTGGTAAAATCAATTTTCCGCGTTGGTTAATACCAAATTTTGCTGAGACTATCAAACAGATCACAGCCATGTTGAAGAAAGATCAAGAGGTTAAGTGGACTGCAGAAGCAAAAAACTCATTTGAAAAAATTAAGATGGCTCTTACTGAAGCTCCAGTATTAGTAAGTCTAGATTTTACAAAGGAATTTCTAACTTTTTCTTTTGCATCCGAAGATACATTGGCTGCTGTTTTATTACAGAAGAATAAGGATGGTCGTGAACATCCCATTGCATTTTTCAGCAAAAATCTTAGAGATTCAGAGTTAAAATACAACATTTTAGAGAAGTAGGCTTACTCATTGGTAAAAGCTTTGAAATTTTTTAGAATTTATGTTTTTCATTCCAAGGTTATTGCTTATGTGCCTAATGCTACCATAAAGGATGTTTTGACTCTGCCTGACAGTGAGGGAAAAAGAGGGAAGTGGATTGCCAAAATCATGGAATATGATGTAGATATTAGACCCACAAAGCTAGTAAAGGGACAAGGTTTAGCTAAATTGCTAGCTGATTCAAATTTTCAAGCTTTAGGTCTACATCTTATGGCAGAACAACCAACACAGGAAGAAATTCAAGCATATCAGGGGAAGGAAAAGATAATGGACCACTATGCAGAATCCACATGGTATGCAGATATTGTGCATTTTCTTTTGTACCTACAATGTCCAGAACATTTAGATAAGAAAGCTGCTAGGTCTTTGAAATTGAAAACTACTAAATATTGTTTGATAGAACAACAGATGTTTTGGAAAGATCCAAGAGGTATTTTGCTCAGATGTTTAGATAAACCAGAAATTGAAGGAGTAATCTTTGAATCCCATGAAGGTGCTTGTGGGGGACATAAGTATTGGAAGGAAACAACATATAAAATTCTAAGGGCAGGATAATATTGGCCTTCATTATTCTCATATGGATATCAGCAGGTAAGAGCATGTATCCCTTGTCAGAAATTTGTTGGTAAACAAAAGTTGTTGTTGATTACCTTAAAACTCAATTGCAGTTAATGCCCCTTTTGAGCAATGGGGTTTGGATTTCATAGGAGAGATAAATCCATCTTCTTCAGGGCAGCATAAGTGGATTTTGACTGCTACAGATTTCTTTACTAAGTGGGTAGAAGCTATTCCCACAAGGAATGCCACAGATAAGGTGATCATAGATTTTATTGAAGAAAATATTCTTAGTAGATTTGGATGTCGTAAAAAAATATTGACTGATAATGCTAAAGCTTTTAAATCTAAGGCTATGGGAGCATTTTGTGAAAATAAAGGTATCCTGTTGAAACACTCAACTCCTTATTATTCTTAGGGGAATGGGATTCTATGTTAAAATATGCATTATGGACAGACAATATAATAGTCAAAAAAGAAATTGGAACTTCTCCTTTCCAATTAGTATATGGTATTGATGTAGTTTTCCCTGTTTGATTGGGTATCCCAGTAATGAAATTTTGTCAAGATTGTCAGGAAGAACCTAATGATATGCAAAGAAGAATTTATGCACTGCTAGAATTACAGCAGAAATGAGAAACAGTGGAAGAAAAGGCTCAGCTGTACAGGTTAAAGGTCAAACAAAGATTTGATAGGAAGATCAAAGATAACACTTTTTTTAGTGGGAGACATGGTTTTGAGATGGGATGCTAGGAAGGAGCAGAAAGGAAAACATGGCAAGTTTGATAACCTTTGGTTTGGTCCCTTCATAGTATCGAAGTTTTTGGAAAACAATACTTTTGTACTATAGACTTTGGAGGGGGAGGAATTGTCTAATCCAGTTAATGGACGATTCCTCAAGCATTTTTACAGTTTTTGAGATGGATACTGGACTTTCATTGTATATACCGGTGTGAATAACAGAATAAGGACTCCATAACCCAATGGAAATTTTGCAGACTAGTAGGTAGCAGCACAGAAGGCGCTGGTCTACAGGTTCTTGAAGCCTCACAGGGAGGACTTCATCCTGCAGCAGGAGCCAGATGTTAGGTCATGTTTTTGTTTTCTGTCTTTTAATACTTTTGTTTATGTTTTGAAGTTTGGTTTTACTCTTTACTCCTAGAAAATTTTGTTGCTTAGGATATTTTGAATTTTTTCCCATTAAGCTTTCATGTTATTTGTTTTCTTAGCTTTATTTTTGAAAATTTTAGTTTGATTTCATAATCAGAGGGCTTATAGAAGGCTTATATGGATTAAAAGGTCTAAAGAATATCATAAAATCTTGATTAAGGTTCCTAAACCAAGTTTAAGCCTTTTTCATGACTTTAATTTTTGTAAATTATTAACTCAGGCTTTCTTGTGGCGCTAGCCAAAAACAAATACACACATGCGCTACAAGAAAGTCGCGCAAGTCAAAAATCATCATTTCTAGATCAGTATTCTTTGGAATTCTCACACATAAAATGTCAATCATACTTAGTGATGGATTTGATACGTGTGTCTTTTAGAATAATCACTGTGACAGGTGTAAATATTATCATGAGGGCGACTCGTGGCGGTTTCTTGCAGAGACAATGCAATAATGATAGCAGACCATAATGAGACAAAGGAATTTTGAATCACCTATTCCATGAAGTGCACGTAGAGCAGGTGAAGGTCGTGGTGAAAAATCAGCACTTGGTAATCAAAGTTTTGAAATAGAGCGAAAATTAGGGCTTTAAGGAGCGGTCGTCTGGAGCTATCAAAGTGGTCAGAGAAGATTGGGACATGCAATTTGACACTTTCTAGTTAAGAGAACAAGATTCTAGCAGTTGGATTAGTCGTTTTAACAGGTAGGCTGCGAACTGATTACCAAGGTTTATAATTTGGGGTTGTTTCTCAACAGAGGATTAATGACCGAATTGATGGCGGATTATTAGTTTTTAAGCCTAATTGATACTAAATGATGGATTCTCATTCATGGAATTAAAGTATTTACCATCTTAAATGAGAAGACTTCAATTTAGGGTTTTTAGGGTTCCCCTATATAGTATTGTCTACCGGTTTATCAATATTTGAAGACAGTCAAAGTGTGTTTTATTGAGAGAATCTATTTGAAAATAGTTCAAAATGAAAAATTTTGGTAGGAATAATAGGGCAGAACCCTGAGAATTAAGTTGGGTTCAAAAAATTCCAGATTGTGCACAATTGTTTGCAGAAGTAGGGTGGTTAGTGTTCTTTGAAAAGATTGAAGGTTATCACTCAAAGGTTTCTTATAAATTCACTCAATGTTTAGACAAGGATGTAGTGTCTTTTGACACTTTGAAGTTCAAAATAACCAGGGAGTTACTAGCAGAAGCAACAAGAATTCTAGTTCAAAAAGGCGCCCTTCACTTTTGATTCTTAGAGATATCTACTTCCAGGTGTAGTAGCAAACTGGGGAAAGGGTGTTCCTATTCAAAAGTTTAAGCCTGAGTGGATTGAGCCTGTCAAAATATCACAAAGCTATGTCACCTGTGAGGGTAGATTTGCCTTTGTGTTTAAATATCATTTTAGATTCCTTCAACATCTCAGTCATGAATCCAAAATGAATCTTCCTTTCTTCTTTTTGAAAATTTTACAGAAGATGTCAAGTAGGGTGAAAGAACATCAGGATCATACAAAACAATTAGTTTTTCACCACGGGCTCATAAAACTGATCATAAGTACTATATTGCAGAAAAGAGAGAAGACATGGGAACACTTCTTATTTTGGTGAGGTTTCAAAACTGAGAAGGAGGATCAGTCTAAGAAGAGACAGTTAGATAGGGGTTAGATTTTGATCAAGAAGCTTACAAAGAAGGTCATAGTCAAAGATGAAGAGGCTGATGAACTAGGAAAAGCTTCGAATCAAGAAAATGAGAACATTGAACTTGGACAACGAATTAATGTTGAGGAAAGCAGAGATTCGAAGTCAGAGATGAAAGAAGTTGAGCTAGTGAAAGATGTTTTACCTACAGAATCAAATCAAGGTGTAAAGGAAGATTCTAAGGAGTAGAAGCATAGCCCTATTACAATGCTTTCTGAAGAGGATGAAAAATACTTATCTGACGAGGCTAGGGATCCTATTACTAATGAAGCCAGGGTTTGTTCTAAGCAAGAAATACACACCCATTTTTAAGAGGAGACAATGTCACGAAAGAAAAGAGTGAAGGTTGTTGAATTTGCTTCAATAACTCATCAAGGAAAGGTTTTGAAAATGTGAGGAGAATTTGGAGCAGTCTGGAGACCCAAGACAAGGCCGAAGAACACGCTTAGGTTAAACATAAAGAAGCTACTAAATCCCAAATTGGCTGAGAAAAAGGTTACAGTAATAGAAGATTCATCATCTCAGGAGAAATTGGGAGATAGTGAATATGACAACAAAGAAGTTATAAAGGGTTAAAAATCAATAGTTTCAAAAGAAAATCCGATCTTCACTGATGCTAATATCTTAGACTTTTTCATGGAGGTTCGAAATAAGATGATTCAAGAACAACAACAAAATGAAATAAAGAGTTCTTGTATGGGGAAAAAAGAGGTAATTGAAGAAGTTCAGTGCAATGTTGAATCTGAAGAATGTCCAGAGATTCCTATGACCTTCACAGAGCTTATGAAGGAGGATGAAGAAATATACAAGAAGCTGAAAATACCATGGGAACCAGAAGGGATGCAATCAATATTAGAAAGTAAATGTATTGATTATGCAAAGGAAAATCTGCAAAGGAGCATTAAGCAATACAAGCATCAAATTGAATATATGCATGAAACTAATGATGGATTAGTTACTACAAATAGGAGAATTAGAGAAGACTTGGAAGAAGTGAACAATCGTTATCAGGAATTCATTGCAGTTTCTAAAGAGGCTCTTAAAAGAAAAAGATATACAGAGAATCAGTTTATAGAACTAAGGCAGACTATCTAGGAGTTGACTCAGCAGAATGAGGAGTTAACAAAGAAAGTTGCAGACTTGGAAGCAGACCACCTGAAAGCTAGAAGGAAAGCTTAAGCATTAGAGGGAATTGCTCTTCTAGTTGAGGCAACAAAATATTTGTAAAAGTAATTTGACAAGAGCAGTTATTAGTTAGTTTGAAAAGTAATTTCATTTTTGTATAATGATAAAGTTTATATTGAACAGTTTGATAGATAACTTAAAAAGTAGTTAGGGTTTAGTTATGCAACTGTTTTTGAAAGAACAGGATAAAGGTAAGTTGGAAAAAGGACCAATGGTTATTTTTTGTTGGAAGGGGAGGCTATCAGGTTGGTTTATGAGCTAAGTGTAAAGAATATTATGTGTTTTTGATGACTGAATTATGAAATATAGGAAACTATATTCCCTTTAGACTTTTGACTAGTTTCATTTCTAATTTGTGTTAATTACTCAGTTGGTATACTCATTTCCTGTTTAAGGTTTTTATACTTGAAATGCTTGCTAGCTGTGGGTGAAACTCAGTACTATGATTTTTATGTTTGGATTATGGTTTATATGTTATGCATCTTAGTCTTTCAAATGCTCATGATTTAGTGTTTGCTTTGGTTTCATGAAGTTTCTTCTCTCTTGTCTACAAACTGTTCAACCAAAACCATAGAAAACCCTATTTTACTTTATTGTGTTTATTGAGATTGTGTTGGCTTGTTCTCTCATAGTCTGGGAACAATTTTTGGCACTAACACACACAATTGAAAAATATATCGAATCAACAAAATAATTAAATCTTTGCACAATTATTTGCGGTAAACAAGGGATCATAATTCTTGAAGTGTAAATTTTTTGAACATGTAAAAAAATTAAGATAAACAAAATTTTACACCTCAAGAAATTGGATCCCTCTCACTGCTTGGTAGATCTAATTTTAAGATGGATCTATGCTAGTTTAAATAATACAAAACAATGTTTAAATGAAGTATACATATTATTTATATCAAATTGGAAAATTCCTTACCACAATTCCTATTGGATTTTGTTATGGAGATGACATCCTATGGCTTGGGGTGGACCACAACAGACATGATGACACTATAAATAAACCCATTTAAAAGCATGCTAAATATATAAACAAAAATAACACTAAGGGACAAGAGGCTTACCTTATTCCGGGCGTATTAAGTAGATCACCGTTGAGCTTTCAATCAAACTTGTACCTATATATTTCCCTCAACAAAAAAAAGATATACAAACATGATATATGTAAAGCGTTAGCATCTAATCTAGAATGTTACATTGCAATACATAAACAAAGTAATTACATCCATGGATAATAGTATTCACAATTACACATGGAATGGACAAGAAATGGATATTTATATTAATATGAACAAAGTTAGAAATGAAAACCTCTGTCAGAACCTCATCGAAATTGAGAAATCGAGTCCCTCCACCTGGGCCTCCACCACTTCAATCCTCCATAAAAATGAAATATCAAAAATATAAAGGAAATATTGGGAAATGACACTAATGGTTTCTTCGAGGACAAAGGGATGCATAATCAAGTATATAAGAATGGGGAACAATTCCAATATAGTATATGTTCTCTCCAAAGTTCTCGTCCTTCAATGCTTCTAGTAGGTCAATATATAACCCCTAAATGGGAAGTGAAGGGTCGAAATGGTGCATTTCCTGACATATGGAAGGCCAATGATCAAGTCATTCATTACTTGATGGGGAAAACTCCAAACGTTTTTGTTTTTTGAGCATAAATATTGATGTACACAGTGACAATGGTGCAAGATGCATATACGAGGGTTGTAGACTTGTGACTCATGTATACATATAAAAATGTCTTTTTAAGGGTTCCATAGGAGCATCAACATAAAAGTGAGCAAATGGGGTAGAAATAGTTTGCATAGGGACATGGATAGGCCATCAAAGCATGATGTATCAGGTGTGGAAAATCACTCTATAATATATGCCCCCTAATGTGTGAGGTTAGAGGGATACAAGATGGTCGAAATACATTATAATAGTCGCAGAAGTGGAGTAATGAAGATCAAGGTGGAAAAAAGAATCCACTCATCAATATAATACACTGATATATCTCAACACATGATTGTAGATATGAAGTATAAATTGAAATCCTGTATACATAACAATATAATGGCCATGAATATGCATAATAGACATATGTCATGAGTGGTCATCGCCACGTACAATATACAATGAAGTAAGGTCTCCATATTGAATGAAGACATCAAATGGTACACTGGAATCTGGGCATGAGAGCTGAATTATCATAGTTATTGGCATGATAAAGGAGGTAGCATATATGGAATGCCAGGAGGTATTCAACACAAATATCTCCTAGTACATGTCCCATCACATGAATAAAGGTGTCGCAATTGAACATGATGGACCATCATCTGATTACCAGTCATTGATGTATACCATTAACAGACGCGAGATATCCCACCGATATTGATAATGGGAATCAAGGTACAAAGTGCAAACACACATGTGTGAATAGATCATGTGTTGAGGTTGAAAACTTGAGAGAATCCATCGATTAGGGGACATTGATGTATTCCCAAATATGTTGATGGAAAGAGAAGCTACCACTGATGACTGCAAGTATCAAGGAACTCAATGGAATCTAGATCCCTATTCTAGAATAAATGTTCTAAAGTCCATGGAATGGAATCCGCTGGAAGGAGGGAATTAATGCATCCCCCATCGACTAATGCGAGGTACATAGCAATGATGGATAATTTTGGAAGAACTCAGATGAATAAGATGTGCACGAACCAATAACAAATGTATTGGGAATGGTCGACATGCATAGACAAAATAACTAAGGAGTGCCTGACTCAGGTTAAAACTTCCTTCGAACAAGAGGATAAGGCATATGAAGACTCATAGGCGACATAGAATAAAAATGCATATTGGGACAACTCTGTGACACAAGATGCATCACATAGGATCCAGAGGGATTGGTAGCATAACTAGTCGGTGGAGAAAACTTAGAATAATGAGTACAACTCCTAATTTCATACTAGTAACCCAACCAATGGATGAGTGGAATGTGCTATGTTTGAAGGCAACGCGACACACCAATTATCAATAGAAGGTGATATCATTTCCTGTCTATATTTTTATATCTTATGATTTTTTAGTGTTTTCATATTTGAAAGCTTGAAAAAAGAATAAAATTTCTTATAGTACACTAAAAAGGAAATGGGTGTCGCAGGCAAGAAAACTAGTTCCAAGCAATGGAACATACCTGTGCTCAATGCAAGCCTAGCATATGCAGGATAAGGACACTTAGGTAGATATATCCTCTGGGTAAGGTATAATCAAGCTACACAATATATATGAAAGGATCTACTTGGCTAGGATTGAGGAAAGCTCTAGCTATATGGCTTATAAATTGAAGCAAGGAGCTGGCATAAAGCTCAATACGACAAGCGGATTAATGAAAATGTTGTTACAACTTGATACAAATGGGAGTTTCGATAGGATATGGATAGCATAAATTTCAAGAAAGAGTATGAATTTCTTTACTCAAAGGCATGTCAAGACTACAAGGAAATCCCGGACCTAACGGAGGACGTTCAACAAGGAAACCAAATGACAAAGAAGGATCTAACTAGTGTACCCATGATAAGGAAAGATCTACCACTTATGTAGTACCACTTCTAGTAGAAATATGAAGGTTTTATGACATCATGAAGTGGGTTCATACTTATGGTTAAGGTGACATGGTCATAGGATAATGATGAATGCATGCAAGAAAAATGGTCCTATCCTATATGCCACTTTAGTATTATACATGCCATAGGAATGAACGAGCTAAAATACTGGAAAATTGCACCACAAGGGGTTCCTACAAAACAATCTTAGGACAAAAAATTGGAAATAGTTAATAAGAAGTCCAAACTATAGGACAAGTGGGTAGAACATTTAAAAAATGTTTAATAAATAGTAAAAATAATTTTTTTACCATACCATTTGGTTTTTTACCCAAAATAGTGCATTTGGAGCTATTTGGGATTCGAAACTTCAAACTACCATTTTTGGATCTACGGGCCACAAAATCCAGAGCTGTCAAGACCATGTAATTCATAATCAAATTCCTGATTCATTCAATGTATTAATTTTTAGTTTTAGGGGTGAATTTTCACACGTGGGGAAGCCAAAGAATGAGGATCCCAACCCATGCGGGTCACAATTCATCAGTTTGCATATAAGGCTGGATGTATGCGTAGAAATCAAATCCTACCAGCATACATATGCTCCAGTTATAAGGAACATTCACGTACATGGTCGGGTGTGTCCAAATTCATGGTGAAAACTCACAAAAACTTGATTTTTCTTGGTAGGATGGTTTTGGAATGGAGAGAATGTGAGAATGAAGATGTTGATAGGGTAGTTCTTGGTGATGGAATACTCAACAAGCCTTAAGAAGGTGTGGTTTTTATAAATTTTAGAACTTTGGGGGTTTGAGTGTAATGTCCCCATTCAAATAATTGCGTAGCAGGAAAATTCCATTAGTCCTACTAGTTCCCTAGGTTGGGTGGAAACATTGAGAAGTTAATAAGAAGCTAATAAATGGTGTTTAGAAATTAGAAGGAATAAATATATATTTAATGGAGTAAATTAAATGAATGCAAGTGAAAAATTAAATGGCTATGGAGAATGGAGACACATGGAGACTATGGGGCCAACTCAAGCTAGAATTCCTATGTTAAATGGCATCCTCCTCTTGCAATCTCGAATCTATGGGAAGCCTAATGTTTTTGGATGGATTATGAGATTAATATAATTGTCCATATACTTCATAGGTATAATTTGAGATGAATTGTAACTTTCATGGGGAGAGGAAGAGCCAAACAAGAGTTTCATGGACACTTGGTTAGATTCCCCTTACATTTATGACATCTATGACACCAATGATGGAGATTCTATGACAGTTATGACACAAGTCAGATATGAAGTCTGAAATCTGACATATATTACATGTCAATCCTGAATATATCATCTTATAGGGTGCTCATGGGATTTGGATAAGGAAAAGAGGCTCCTACTCGAATTTGGGAGAAGAGGGAAGGTGAAGAGAGAGGCCACATGGAATAGCATGAGCAACCACACCAACTTGACTTGGATTTGGTTTATGGATGGATTTGGAACCTTAGAATACCAATAATTTTTCTAAAATTCAGGTATCAGCCATGAGAAGTCCCTTTTCATCATTTGTGAAAATTGTTATTGTGAAGAGAGAGAGCTAGCGGATGACTAGTTCATGCCTTAACCAATTTCGAGGGTGAAAGATTCCCATCCTGGTTGGTGTTTGGAGAGGAAAATAAGGTATTTAAAGGAGATTAAATGGAGTCATAATTTACAGTTGCAATCTACATAACCTCTTGGACATATCAAGTTCAACTTGTTCTTCCTTTCATCTCAAGTTTTCTCACCATATTTCAGCTCTATGGAGTGAGGTGCACTTGGTGAGCTATTCATCTATTTGAGGGAGAATCTCTTTCTCTAGTATTTTATATTCTGATTTAAATTATATTATATTTAACTTCATAAATCTCTCATGTCTAAAGTTCAATAAATCTCATGTATTATTGCTCAATAATGAAGAAACAATGCCATTTCCCCACTACCTTGTTGTAAACTCTTGTAATCTTGATGGTTTCGAATGGATGCATAAAATATTGATTATTTATGAATGGATGGAATTTAATTAAATTATATTATGGATTTCATGTTCATTAACTAAGAAGTTGTGGCCATTGTGTCAAATTTCATAGCAATTGGAGCAAACTACACCTCATTTTCCCAAGGGTCCAAAACTAGTTTTTTCTATCTGATTGAAAGAAGTGATAACAGACATGGGAGATCGATTGGTTACGAATATGAGTCTATGATAATGTATTATACACATACCCTGATTCAATTTAATAATTTTAGTGGGTTTATGCACATTTGGGAAGCCATTTCTACCACTTACCCCGGGGAGGGTTTGAGCCTAAAATTGCTAGTAAAATCATCTATCTCGTTCAGAATTTAGTATAGACTTGCAGAAGTGATTGGAGGGCCATAATAAATTCCTGAAAATAATAATTAATTTATTGTATCCTTCATACACATTATCTGAATATTTGGGAGCAATTGGGCTGATTTGGAGACCAAGACACTAAAACTAGTCAAGAGCCAAAATTGTGAAAAAATTGGAAAATTGGGCATTTTGGTAAAATTTTTAAAAAGGGACATTACAAGTGGTATCAGAGCATGGTATTGGAACCTGATGGTTTTAAAAAGGATTCAAAGCAATAAACCACCACCCTTAGAATCTGAATTGGAAGGTGCTTGGCTTGCAGACGAAGAACTAGAAGAAAAAAAGGTACCTTTGACTAAAGCTATGGCTCACGACAGAGAAGACTACACTAAGGAGAAAATGGAGTATCTAAAAATTATAAAACCCCTGTTTGAATAAATATCCAAGGACATGACCCAACATATGGTATACATGACCTAATAGATAACAAAAGGATTCGAATTGATGGCCAGTCAAATGGGAAGCAAAGGGATAATAGGAGATAGTGGTAGTTCACAATCAATAGAAAATAAGACAATGGGTGAGCAAATTTTCTCATGAACATGACCTCATAATAGACCCCATGAATTTTAAAGCACACCAAGGACTACTGCACCTAAATTTCTTATTCCCAAAGAAGCGACTAACATTCAATTTGAAATTGATACAATAAGAAAAGAATGGGATAAATTGGATGAAGAGTGTAGGAGAAGTATAACATTTGAGCAATACTTCACCATGGAAAAAAAACTCAAAAAGAAGGAGGACAATAAGTCTCTACAAAAAAATAAAGAATTGAATTATGCCATAGGTAAAGTGCCACTTCCTACTTTTTATGGTTCATCTCAAAGTTCTGCTAACACTTGGGTGCAAAAATTAGATGTGTATTTTCAGCTGAATACAATGGTGGAAGAAGATGCTTTAAAAATGGCTATTTTTCACTTGGATGGAGATTCCAATGAATGGTGGTTCCATGGCATGAAAACATTGGGTCATTATCAGGTTAAAACATATGGGAATTTGTTGACAGGGTATTAGAAAGTTTTGAGCAAAAAGGTCAAGAATTGTCTCTCAAAGAACTAGCACAATTGAAGCAGGTAAGGACTCCTATTGAGTATATGTTGGAATTCCAAAAATTATCAATTAAGGTGGCTAATGTATCTATGGGAAGTTTAGTACTTTTGTTCACTGAAGGTTTGGAAGATCCCTTAAAAGGTTTGGTTAAATCCCACAATCCTACTAACTTAAATGATGCAATGAGCTTGACTAGAGATCTACAAAATGTGCTTCCTAGAACAAGATTTCCTCCCAGGCCTAACTTCAGATTTGAAAGAAAGCCTTGGAAAAATGATGAACCTGATAAGAATTTTTGTCAAATAGATACATCTAAAAAGAATAATAAATAAGGACAAAATAGGGATGAACTTTTAAGGAAAAAATTGTGCTTCACATGCTTCTAACCATGGACACCAGGGCATAAATGTGCTAAAGGAAAAGCTCAATACATAGAAGTATTTTATGATAATGATGAGTATTAATGGGTTATGGATGAATAAGGGCACATTTTAGATCAAGAGGAGGCATATGAGGCAGCATCTCAAGAATAAAATCAGCCTTCACCGGACAAAACAATAATGATAGGACTTTCAGTAGTGCCTCGCTATCACATTATTCAATGCAAGGGTGTGGTATTGGGACAAAGAGCTTCAGTTTTGGTAGATGGAGGAGCTACACATAATTTCATTGATACAGATATGGTGGAAAAAATAAATACACCAAGTGAACCATTCGATGGCTTCACAATTGTTATTCCAGGTCACAACACAATGCAATGCAACACATGGGTTCCAAAGCTGCAAGTCACCATAGGTAACTATACTTTTGTTGATAGTTTTTATGTGGTTGATGTTTTTGATACTAATGTAGTCTTGGGAGTGTAATGGCTGTATTATATAGGAGATAATTTAGTAAATTATAAAATTCTTGAAATGAAATTTCAAAATTCAATAGGTGCACTAAGGGTTGTGAGAGGGCAGCACACTTACCCAAAATAGGTAGTAAATTGCAATAGTATGAGATACATATTGAGGCATGGTGATATACAATGGGATTTTGAATTTTATATCACCTCTCCCAAGCCAAAAATAAGAGTTTTTAAACACCCAAAGGAGATAGAGACACTTTTTCACAAATATGAAAAAGTTTTCAGAGATCTTCCACATGGTAGACCACCTGATAGGGGGGTTGAGCATAACATTGTTTTGGAGGAGGGTACTTCACCCATTCAGATACCACCTTATAGACATCCAAAGAAGTTCATAGATGAGATTGAGAATTCCATTCAAGAAATCTTAGAGTTGGGACTCATTAGACCAAGCTATAGCCCTTATGGTTCTTCAATAGTGCTAAGAAAGAAAAAAGATGGAACTTTGAGGATGTGTACAGATTTTAGAGATTTGAACAAGAATACCATCAAGAATAGATATCCTATTCCTAGGATTGATGAGCTCATGGATGTGATATTTGGAGCTAATTGCTTTTACAAAATTGACCTTAGATCTGGTTATCACAAATTTGGATGAAGGAGGAAGATGTGAAAAAGACTGCTTTTCGATGTCATTATGGTCACTTTGAGTTTCTTGTTATTCCATTTGGGTTGACTAATTCTCCAACTACATTTCAAGCATGTATGAATATAATATTTTGCAAGCAACTTATAAGGTTTGTTTTATTCTTCTTTGATGATATTCTCATTTACAATAAAACTTGGGAAGAGCACTTGCAACACCTAGAGATTGTGTTGAAAACTTTGCAAGAACAGTATTTGTATGCTAAGATTATTAGATTTTAACATTTAAGCTAGCATTATATTAGGATCTTTAACTGAGAGAATAACAGGCACATCAGTCAAACACAAGAGGCAATGAACATAGTGTTTTTCCTTATGGAAACCATAAATGGAGAAAGCCCTGCAACTTCCTCAAAGATAGAATCAACACCAAAAGTAAAACCCCAAAACAGTAAGATGATCTCCCGACAACAGTAGCCTCTTTCTTTCTAGCCCCAACAACTTCTTCTCCCTTCTATGTGCTACAACTGAGTGTGAGTGAGCGTGTGATAAATATAGAGACTCACTCTCTATTTATACTAATTCCCGACTTGACAACGACTTATTAGGGCCGAATTCACTAGTTGACTCTAACAATCCTAGGGCCACGAAACTGCGGGGACTTTAACCCTTGAACAATAGGAGGGTTTCCCACCTTGACTTGAGATGACTTGTTTACATTATAGAAACTCCCGATCGGAACATCGGGGCATGAAATGACTCAATTACATTACAAACACTTCCTGGAATAAACATCGGGGTACAATACATAAGAAATACAAGTGAATACATTTCAAAGTTATAATTACATCAACACTCCCTCTTAAATAGGAAGGTATTCTCTTGACACAATTTATCAGCACAAGTCTTCTTCTTTGTATCATCTAGATCATCATCAAGTCCTCGTCATCTTCAATCCATCTTCATCTTCAAGTCATCTTCATCTGGATCTGGATCATCACTCGATCTGGATCATCTCTGGTTCTAGAACATCTCTGTTGGATCATCATCACGGGTGCTATCTATTGATTCTTCTCATCATAGGAAGTTCTACAGAGCCAGCCCTTTTTCATGCTGGCTGTAGGCCTAGCCTCCATGTAGGTCTTTTCCAGCACTTATATCTGACCCTAAGTCAGAATGGCCCACCCAACACTTATATCTGATCATGTAGGAACCAATCCTATAATCATATCAGAAAGGCACGCCCAACACTCACATCTGACCATGTGGGAACACATCCCACAACCCTGTCAAAAAGGCCCAGCACTCACATCTAACAACCAATGTCAGAAAGGCCCAACACTTACATTCAACCATGTGAGGAACCAATCCTCCATGCCGAAAGGGATTTGCACTTACATCTGATCATTGTAGGAACCAATCTTACAATCACCTCAGAATGGCTCTGCACTTACATCTGATCATTGTAGGAACCAATCCTACAATCACCTCATAATGGCTCTGCACTTACATCTAATCATTGTAGGAACCAATCCTACAATCGCCTCAGAATGGCTCTGCACTCACATCTGATCATGTAGGAACCAATCCTACAGTCATATCAGAATGGTGCTCAGTCTCAGACTGAGCTTTCCTAGTAACTAACCAGGTGCCTGCATTCCAAGAATGGAATTCAACACTTATATATGATCATGTAGGAACCAATCCTATAGTCACATCAGAATGGATCAGCACTCATATCTGACATGCGAGGAACCAATCCTCTCATCATGACAGAATGGATTAGCCCTTACATCTGACCATGGAAGGAACCAATCCTCTCACCATGTCAGAATGGCTCACGGACTCATCACTTCCCTTTAGAGGGAAACTCGATCTGGAGAACACCAAGCTTCTCCCTGAAGTAATAAGACTTGACTTTGGCTAATGGATTTGTCTACACATTAGATATCTGCTCGTTTGTCGCAACATACTGGAGCTTCAATGCTTTCCTCTGCACCATATCCCTGATATAGTGATACTTGATCTTGATATGATTTGACTTGTCATGGAACACCAAGTTCTTCGACAACTTCACACAACTCTTCTTGTCACAATGTATACAAGTAGTATCCAACCGGAGATCAAATAAATCAGATAGTAGCTTCCTCAGCCATACTGTCTCACAACTAGCTGAACAAGCTGTGACATACTCTGCTTCAGCTGTACTCAGTGCCACAAAGGATTGCTTCCTGCTAAACCAAGAGATCACACCTGATCCCATACTAAAGCAACACCTTCAAGTGGTCTTCCTATCAATGGCACTGCCTGCCCAATATGAATCAACATAACCCTCCAGGTTAATCTTCTGATTCGCCTCATACTTGAGCCCATAATCAACTGTACCCCTCAGGTATCTCAAAATATGCTTTGCAGCAATCAAGTGAACATGTCTCAGATCTGTTAGGAATTGGCTCAAGGTGTTCATAGCAAAGCAAATATATGGTCTCATGTTCGTCAGGTACATCAAGGACCTAATCATCTGGAGATACATTGTAGCATCAACCACTTCTGATGAAGCATCACTCAATAGCTTCAGGTTTGATGCCATAGGTGTGGTCATGGCCTTACAGTCCATCATCCCAAACCTCTTCAGGATCTCTACTACATACTTCCCTTGTCCCATGGAGATTCCATCTGCATTCTGCCACACCTCCATGCCTAGAAAATAGTGCATCATACCCAAGTCCTTCATTTCGAACTCAGAAGCAAGCTTCCTCTTCGTATCAGCAATCAACCCATCCATACCTGTTACAAACAGATCATCTACATACAGTAGGAGTATCACTGGGTTGCCATCTTCAGCCTTGTAGTAAAGGTTGGAATCTGCTTTACTTTTGGTAAATCCCAAATTGGATAGAAAGCCATAAATTCTACCGTACCATGTCTTGGGTGCCTGTTTCAATCCATACAGGGCTTTCTTCAATCTACATACATGAGACTCCCTGTCATGTGTCTCAAAACTGAGTGGCTGCTCTACACACACTTCCTCTTCCACTACACCATTCAAGAAAGCAGTCTTGACATCCATTTGGTGTATCTTCCATTCCATCATTGTAGACAGAGCACGTACTGATCTGATGGAAGTGTATCTGGCTATAGGTGCAAAGGTTTCTTCATAATCTATTCCTTCTTTCTGTGAGAAGCCACAAGCCACGAATCTTGATTTATATTTCTCTATGCTGCCATCTGCAACATGGTTGATCTTGTAGATCCATTTGGAAGTTACAACAGACTTCCCTTTTGGTCTTGGGACAACATCCCAAACATCATTCTTCATGATCGATTGATACTCTTCGATCATAGCATCCTTCCATTCTTTCCTTTCTGTCGCTTCTTCATAGTTGGAAGGTTCTTTATCGATGAAATCACATAATAAGGCTACATACCCGGAGCAGGACCTGGTCCTCTTTCTTTCTTTGTGATTCTCTTCTGGAGCCCCATATCTTTCCACACCTTGGATAGCTTCTCGTACCCAAGCAGGTTTCTTCTTATGAGGATTATTCTCATGAGGTGGATCTACATGTTCTTGAGATTCTTCTAATTCTTGATCTTCTACTTGACTTTCTTCGTTCATGGTTGTGTCATGAATTCTGGGTGCTTCTGTTTCTTCAGGTTCATCAGCAGGTCTCTTTCTGGATTTGTTGTAAGATAAGTCTTCGTCAAATGTTACCTCCCTTCTGATGTCGATTTTCTTGAATCCTGGGAAGTATATTCTGTAAGCCTTCGAGCTTTCAGAGTATCCCACAAATATACCCTTCTTTCCTGAAGGATCTAACTTTGTCCTCTTTTCTTTCGGAATGTGTATGTACAATGGATAGCCGAATATTCTGAGATGGTTGACTTCTATTTTCTTGATGGAAAAGACTTCTTTAGGTGTCTTGTTCTCAAGTACTCTATGTGGAGTATGGTTCTCTACATACACCGTTGTTCTGGCAGCTTCTGTGCATAGATGCATGGGAAGACCTTGTTCATGAAGCATTGCTCTTGCAGCTTCCATGATCGTTCTACTCTTCCTTCCTGCAACCCCATTTTGTTGTAGATTTTATGGAGTGGATAACTCCCTCTTAATCCATGAATCTTTGCATAACTCTTTGAATTCATTTGATGTGAATTCTCCGCCATTATCTGATCGAAAGGTCTTGATCTTCTTTTCTATGTGGTTCTCGATCAAGGCTTTGAATTCCTTGAACTTGCTGAAAACTCCATCTTTGTTCTTCATAAAGTATATCCATGTATTCCTAGAAAAATCATCAATAAAAGAAACATAGTATACATACCCACTTAAAGAACTAGATGACATTGGACTGCATACATCAGAGTGAATGATTTCCAAGATTCCTTTTGCTTTGCTTTCACTAATTGGAAATGTCTTCTTTGTGTTCTTTCCTTTCACACATCCTTTGCAGACTCCTTCATGTTTTGCCTGAATTTCTGGAAGACCTTCAACATATTTTCTTGCAAGTGGTAGTGCTTTGTAATGCACATGTGCAAGCCTTATATGCCAAAGTTCATTTGGCTCTACTGTGTCATGGACCAAAGCATGTTCTGGATGGCCCTGCAATTTGTATAATCCTCCTTCTTGTTCTCCAATTACTATTGCATCGTCAATGGTCTTTCCTCTTGTCCACATGAGGAATTGGCCATTTACAAATGCAACCCTCATGCCTTTTGCATCCAGTGTCGATATGGAGAGAAGATTCTTCTTTAGTCCTGGTACAAACAAGACATCCTTCATTTTCATAGACTTTCCAGAGTCTAGCTTGTAGGAGGATTCACCACCACCTTTTATGGGATATTGGTAGTCATCCCCAAGTTTCACCTTATGGGGTGAATTATGTTCAAATAGTTTCTCAAAAGATTCCTTGAATCCTGTCATGTGTTTGGAAGCCCCACTGTCAATAAGCAAATCTTTGCTTCCATGTGAGACAGTTCTCATGAGAGCAGAGATCAGAACATATTCTTCATCACTTGAAGAGTCTTAAATTTCTTGTTTTACTTTCTTCCTGGGAGGATCATCATCCTCAGCAGTGTGAGCATGATGTCTTCTTTTGGATTTCTTCTTATTCTTGGATCCACTCTTATTCATGGAACAATTTCTGGCAAAGTGTCCTCTTTCATCACATGTATAACATCTGATTTTGGATGGATCCCTTTTCATAAAATTATCTTTTTGATGAGAATGCTTACCTTGATGATGATTATTTTCCCTTCTGCCTTTCTTGGAGTGTATTGTGAGAGCTTGATCTTCACTTCCCATCTTTTCTTCTCGAGCTTCTATTTGAGCTTCTTCTTGTGAACATTCTTCCCATAGTCTACTAAACTTGATTAGCTTCTTCCTAGCACAGTTTCCTTGGATGAAAGAATCCCATGACCTAGGGAGACCATTCAAGGTTGTCATCACAATTTCTGCATTCTCCACTTCTTCATCTACTGCTTCAAGTTGTTCTTTGATATGGGAGACCCTTGTAAAGTATGACTGGATGGTCTCCTCATTCTGGATCTTTACATTCTTCAATTCGTTCCTTAGAGTCATCTTTCGGTTTATGTTCTTCCCTTCAAACAATTTGGTTAGGGCATCAGACATAGCTTTAGGTGACTTAAGGGAGGACACCTATGGTATGAGGTGATCCTTGATTGAATCAACAATAATCCTCTTTTCCATGACCAAGTTCTTCTTATGTAAGGCTTTAGCCTCATCTTCCTCTGGAACTGGAACCTCCTCATTGATGTAGGAGTCCAACTCATTTTCTTCCAGGACCAGGGAGATCCTATACTTCCAGGCTTGGAAGTTATTAGCTCCCTCAAGATTTTAATCAAGCTTGGTATGATGAGACATCTTAACTGAGAACCTCAAATGGAAATACAAAATATTTAGATCTTACCAGGTCAAGATGTCAGTCTGGATTTGGAGCTAAATTTCTGTAGTGTTGGTTCAGGAGCAGATTAGGGTTTGAATTTCTTGGAGTTCTGTCCAACCAAATGCTTTGATATTGATCTATATACCTCAATTTTAAGGAGGAGAACAATACAGGCCCGGGCTCACTCAAAAATTCCACTTCTGTGGAAAGCCCTAATTTTCGGCAGCAGTGTCGGGTCCAAAACTAAAAAAGCTCAGAATCAGATTCTGTTTCTACAGAAAGATATGCCCTAGGGAGGAGATTTATCCCAACTTTCTTTTGCTGAAAATCCGTGGAGAGAGATCCAAAAGTAGGAAGTCCTAGTTCCCGCAGCTACATAGTGTCTTCTTCTCAGGTTAGCTCTGATACCATCTTAGATTTTAACATTTAAGCTAGCATTATATTAGAATCTTTAACTGAGAGAATAAAAAGCAAAACAATCAAACACAAGAGACAATGAACATAGTGTTTTTCCTTGGGGAAACCATAAATGGAGAAAACCCCACAACTTCCTTAGATATAGAATCAACACCAAAAGTAAAACCCCAAAATAGTAAGATGATCTCCCGAAAACAGTAGCCTCTTTCTTTCTATCCCCAGCAACTTCTTCTCCCTCAGCTATGCACTACAACTAAGTGTGAGTGAGTGTGTGATAAATAGAGAGACTCACTCTCTATTTATACTAATTCCCGACTTGACAATGACTCACTAGGGCCGACTTCACTAGGTGAGTCTAACAACCCTAGGGCCTCGGAACTACGGGGACTTTAACCCTTGAACAATAGGAGGGTTACCCACCTTGAATTGACATGACTTGTTTACATTATAGAAACTCCCGATCGGAACATCGGGGTATGACATGACTCAATTACATTACAAACACTTCCTGGAATAAACATCGGGGTACAATACATAAGAAATACAAGTGAATACATTCCGAAGTTACAATTACATCAACAAAGATGTCTAAATGTGAATTTGGGATGAAATAACTATTATATCTTGGGAACATTATTGGGAAAGATGGAGTGAAAGTGCACATGGAAAAGATCAGGGCTATATTAGAATGGCCATCACCAAAAAACATCACAGAATTAAGAGGCTTCATTGGAATATGTACATACTACAGGAGGTTTGTGAAAGGGTTCTCCAAGTTGACTTGTCCACTCACTAATTTGACTAAGAAGGATGCTTTCAAGTGGAATGAAAAGGATGAAGAGGCCTTCCAAAAAATGAAAGAGGTAATGAGTAGTTGTCCCATACTTGCAATACCTGATTTTTCTAAGCCTTTTGTTGTTGAATGTGATGCCTTAGGTGGAGAAGTAGGGGATGTCCTTAAGCAAGGCCAACACCCTATAGCCTTTGAGAGCAGAAACTTGCAGCCTCATGTAGGCAACAAGTTTGTGGTGAAAACTAACCACAATAGTCTAAGACACTTCCTTACCCAAAAGGATCTAAATGAAAGGAAACAAAAGTGGGTAAGCAAGATCCAAGCTTATGATTTTGATATTGAATATGTGAAAGGAAAGAATAACATTGTAGAAGATGCATTATCTCGAAGACCTTCTTTTTCTCTCATGGACATTGCTAAAAATTGGAAAGACATGCTACTAGTTGAATATGCCAAAGATAAGTTTGTTTGTCATGTATTGAATGGACTTATGGGAGATGATAACTACAGAATTTTGAATGGGCTGATATACTATAAGAGCATAATTTATTTGGTTCGATATTCAGAGCTTAAGTACAAAGTTTTGCAGGAAGCACATGATTCCCCACTAGCAGGCCATCCGGGGATCTTCAAAACCTATAGGAAACTAAGGAAAAGGTTCTATTGGAAGGGGATGAAGGAAGATGTTCAGAAGTACATGAATGAATTTAAGGTATGTCTTCAAAACAAATCAGAACTCACATACCCAGCTGGTTTATTACAACCATTTCCCATTCCAGAGCAAAAATGGGACAATATATCGATGGATTTCATCACCGGTTTGCATAAAATATTTGGGAAAGGATTGCATATATGAGGTAGTGTATATATTGACTATTTTTTCTCATTTCTTTTCTGTTACATCCTCTTTTAGTTTTTCACAAGTGGCTGACCATTTTTTCAAAGAAATCTTCATATTACATGGGCTCCCCAAGAGCATTGTGAGTGATAGATATGGTAGATTCATGAGTGCTTTTTGGCAAGAACTTTTCAGATTTGTGGGAACTCAGTTGACTCCAAGTATAAGATTCCATCCCCAAACTGATGGAAAAACAGAGAGGGTGAATAAATGGTTGGAAGGGTACCTCCGAAACTATGTGGGAGAACAACAAAAAGCTTGGGAAAAATGGCACACTTGGGTGAGTTTTGCTACAACACCACCTTTCACATGTCAATAGGGATGTCTCATTTCAGAGAATTATATGGTTATGATGCACTTACATTTTATGATATGATATTTGGTGATAGTAGAGATACAAAAGCTAAATATTGGGTGGAAGAAAGCCAAGAAATTTTAAAGCTTTTAAAAGACAATTTGCAGGTTGCCCAAAATCAGCAAAAAGAATATGAAGATAAACATAGTGAGGAAAGGAGCTTTTAGGTTGATGATTTAGTGTATTTGAGGTTGCACCCATAAAAACAAACATATCTCAAAAGGAATGGAGAAGAAAAGCTAAAGCCAAGATACTATGGGCCCTACCATTAGAGGAAATTTGGGGTCTAAAATGGGCCTTATAAGAAAACGTGCCAAAATAAGTTTTTGTGAGTTGGAATTCAAGAACCAATAGAATTTCAATAAATTACGTCAACCATAATGGTTGAATTGACATATTTGTCATTAAAAAAAAATACTTTTTTTGTTCGTATTTTCGACATATCTCATTGTTTTTTTACTCAAATTTCGATTGGGAGAGCTCGTTGGATGCGGAATTTGATTCTGCATACAACGAGTACCCACACTGCATACTTTTGACAGACCCTGCTGCCCCAAAAACAAGAACTACCTGAAAAAACATGATGATGACATCATCATCATGCTTTTTTCAGGTATTTCTTGTTTTTGGGGCAGCGGGGTCCGTCAAAAGTATGCAGTGTGGGTACTCGTTGGATGCGGAATCAAATTTGACATCCAACGAGCTCTTCCGATTGAAATTTGAGTAAAAACACAGGGAGATATGTCGAAAATACAAACACAAAAAGTAGTTTTTTTCTTTCTTCCTCCAAAATTAATCAATATTATTTTATTATTTTAACTATTATTTTATTATTTTAACTATTATTTTATTATTTTCGTTAGGAGGCCCATTTTAGACCCCAAAATTCCTCTAATGAAGGTAATTCGGAAGATTGGAGAAGTAGCATATGAGTCAGAACATTCGGGAGGGAGTAAAATTCATAATGTAATGGAAGGATATACCAAGTGAAGATTCCACATGGCAAGAGGAGAATAATTTGCAGCATCCAAATCTGAAATTGCTTGAGGACAAGAAATATTGGGTGGGGAGGACTGTAATGTCCCCATTCAAATAATTGCATAGCAAGAAAATTCCACCAATCCTACTAGTTCCCTAGGTTGGGTGGAAACATTGGGAAGATAATAAGGGAGCTAATAAATGGTGTTTATAAATTATAACAAATAAATATATATTTAATGGAGTTAATTAAATGAATGCAAGTGAAAAATGAAATGGCTATGGAGGATGGAGACACATGGAGACTATGGGGCCCACTCAAGCTAGAATCCTATGTTAAATGGCATCCTCCTCTTGCAATCTCGAATCTATGGGAATCCTAATGTTTTTGGATGGATTATAAGGTTAATATAATTGTACATATACTTAATAGGTCAAATTTTGGATTAATTTTAACTTACATGGGGAGAGGAAGAGCCAATGGGAGTTTCATGGACACTTGGCTAGATTCCCCTTACATTTATGACATCTATGACACATATGATTGAGATTCTATGACAGTTATGAAACAAGTCAGATATGAAGGCTGACATCTGACATATATGACATGTCAGGCCTGAATAGAGCATCTTAGAGGGCGCTCATGGGAGTTGGAGAAGGCCAAGAGGCTCCTACTTGAATTTGGGAGAAGAGGGAAGGTGAAGAGAGAGGCCACATGGCATAGCATGAGTAGCCACACCGATTCGATTTGGATTTGGTTTATGGATGGATTTGGAATCTTTGAAAACCAATAATTTTTATAAAATTCAGGGATCAGCCATGAGAAGGCCCTTTTTATCATTTGTGAAAATTGTTATTGTGAAGAGAGAGAGCTAGTGGATGACTAGTTCATGCCTTAGCCAATTTCGAGGGTGAAATATTCCCATCCAAGTTAGTGTTTGGAGAGGCCACTAAGGTATTTCAAGGAGCTTCAATGGAGTCATAAGTTATAGGTTCAATCTACAGAATCTTGTGGACATTTCAAGTTCAGATTCTTCTTCCTTTCATCTCAAGTTTTCTCACCATATTTCAGCTCTATGGAGTGAGGCGTACTTGGTGATCTATTCATCTCTTTGAGGAAGCTTCTATTGCTCCAGTATTTTGTATTTTGATGTAAATGATATTATATTTAATTTCATAAATATCTCATGTCTAAAGGAAAATAAATCACATGTATTATTGCTCAATAATGAAGAAACAATGCCATTTCCCCACTATCTTGTTGTAAACTCTTGTAATCTTGATGGATTCGAATGGATGTATAAACTATTGATGATTTATCAATGAATGGACTATAATTAAAGTATATTATGGGTTTCATGTTTAGTAACTGAGAATTTGTGGCCATTGGGTTGAATTTCATAGCAATTGGAGCAAACTACACCTCATTTCCCCAAGGGTCCAAAACTAGTTTTTTTTATATTTGATTGAAAGAAGTGATAACAGACATGGGAGGTCGATTGGTTATTCATATGAGTCTATGATAATGTCTTATACACATCCCATGCTTCAATTTAATAATTCTAGTGTGATCTGGATTTATGCAGGAATGCAACAGAATACACAAATAACCATAGAAAAAAATATGCAGCGGAAATAACACTTCATTTCATTAATCAATAACTGAAACTTGTTTACATACAGAATGGAAATAAACTAGCTAGAGTGCAAGTAGCTTATCTCTGAGAAGAGATGTGGCGGCTACATGCCTCTAAACTCTGTGTTACAATGAGGCTCGAAGGCCTATATATTATTGAGAAACAATGGAAACCCTACACATCCAAAAACATAACCCTAGGAGCTGAAACAAATTAATGTTGGCCCGGTTGGGTAACTTGGTACATCAATTTCCCAGGGTCGTAAGTTTAGCATACTACCTCCGTTTGACACGCATGATACATCGTTAGAAAGATACATTTAAGGACTACATCCATAAATAGAAAATCACCAATTTGAAATGGACTCATATTTTCTCGACCCATTCGGTGCCAAAAAAACATCGTTTAAGGCCTCAAAACGGCTCCGAAAGTTTAGGACCCGAAAACTGCTAAAAATAGTAAATTGTGCTACAATTAAGGAAACTGAAAAACTGAAAGAAACGGTGGTGGGGGTCCAAGAGGAATATGTGGGTGTCCACCAATATACTCCTGGATCATAGTGGTTTTCTGCACATTTGGGAAACCATTTCTACCACTTACCCCGGGGGGGATTTGAGTCCAAAATTACCAGTAAAATCATCTATCTTGTTCAGAATTTAGTATAGGATTGCAGAAGTGATTGGAGGGCCATAATACATCCTTGAACATAATAATTAAGTTATTATATCATTCATACACCTTATCTGAATATTTTGGAGCAATTGGGCTGATTTGGAGACCAAAGCACTAAAACTAGTTAAGAGCCAAAATTGTGAAAAAATTGGAAAATTGGGCATTTTGGTAAAAATTTAAAAAAGGGACATTACATTGAGGGACCAACCAAGAGTCCTACATATGTTCATGTATTAATATAATGAATACATATAGGCCTTCATATTGGATGGTATTCCATTGAGACTAGAAGTAGAGGACATCTACTTCATCACAGGATTATCCCGCAGAGGCGAGCTAGTAAACCTAGAAGCTCATGGAGTGGGTGGAGGACTCAGTATTGAATATTACATAGCTGTGCATCACTAAAACAAAAAATTGATTTAGCATCTCTTTTTGCATCCTTTTTTGCGTCTAGACGATCTTTCAGTGTATTTTTCTTCATGTTTTGGACAAAATGGCGCAATTTCACAGGTTGGTGCTATTTTAGGCCTTTTTTGTGTCCTTTTTCTAAACTTGGTGCAAATTGCGATGTAATTTGCACTGGGTTTTTCACCTGGTTATGCGCCAGGTTTTGCATCAGGTTTTGCGACAAGTTTTGAGCCTAGTTTTGAACCTAATTTTGCGCCTAGTTTGTACATCTACACTTGTTGCGCCCCCTTTTATGCCCGTGTTTGCCTCAACTTTTACGCCCTTGTTTTCATCCACTTTTGCATCCTTTTTTACATCCACTTTTTCATCCACTTATGCTTCTTTTTTTGCATCCCTTCGTGCGCCAAGTTCTGCATCAAAGTTTACATCCTGTTTTGAGTCTAGTTTTGCATATCGTTTTGTTTCAGCCATTTTTGCATCCATTTTTTAATCCACTTTTGCATCCACATTTTCATCCATTTTTGCATCCCATTTTCATCCATGTTTACGTCTTTTTTTGCATCTACTATTGCATCCACTTTTGTCGCGTCCCAATTCACACCCATTTTTGCGCTTACTTTTAACCCACTTTTGCTTCAACTTTTGCATCCATGTTTGCATCTTTTTCTGCATCCAATTTTACATCACTTATTGCATCCCTTTATGCATCCATTTTTGCATCCACTTTTGCATTGTGTTTTGCGTTGGGTGTTACGACTACTTTTGCATCCAATTTTGTATCCAATTTTACATCCATAGTTGTATCCACTTTGGGCCACTTTTTTCATCATGTTTTGCTTCCATGATTGCATCTTTTTTTGCATCCACTTTTGCATCACCTTTTGCTTCCATTTTTGGTGCACCCCATTATGCACCCACTTTTACACCTACTTTTGTTGCATCCATGTTTGCATCCTTTTTTGCATCGATGTTTTTATCCTCTTTTCCATATAGTTTTACACCCAGATATTGAAGATAAAAATGAGGATAGTGATTATGATATTGAGGATGGTTATGATGATGATGATAATGTTGTTGATAATGAGGAGAATGATGACAATGATGATGGTGATGATGACGAGGAGGAGGATAATGGAAATGACGACATTGTCGATGATTATGATGGCAGTGAAATGAATGATGATGATGATGATGATGACAATGACAATGATGATGAATACAATGAGAATGATGATGTTGATCATCTTAAAAAATAAGTTGTTATTTGTCATGCATAAATCATGTGTGTCCTCCATGACCCTTTTCCACTAATCACATATTTTGGGTAGATGCTATTTCTTATGCCAAAGGTAATGATGAATAACTGATGAAAATGTTAATAATCATGATGATGATGATGTCAAGGACAATGGCGATGATAATGACATGGATGATGATTATGCCGATGATGATGACTATTGTGATAATCATGATGACAATGAAAAATATGACGATGATGATCATGATCATCGTCATTTCCATCGTCGTCATCATCAAAAACATCATCACAGTCATTGTCATCTAGTTCATCATCGTCATCATTTAAAGCATATGGGATATGTTTACCATCTAAAGCATGCATAACAAGTGGGATTATTCTAAAACACCCCACCAAAGTACAAAATTAAAACCACAAGGGAAACATAATATTGAAATTGTTCCCATTTTCTTTCTCCGAACAGAACATGCTTCATTTTAGGGAATTATGTTAAAATCCATACATTCATAGTGCATCCATACTATACTTGTAATAAATGTAAATATAATACTTAATAGAATTTATAAAATAGGTAAATATTTTATAAACACCCTTATGATATATAAACTTCTTTCACCTTAATAATGGTAAAATATGTAAATATAATAATAATATATAATTAATATAAATATGTTACTATAGTTCATATGTTAAAAGGTTTAATATAAATAAATATATATAGTTCATATGTTATGTGATTTAATATAATTAAATATATACACATATTATTTAATTATACATTATACAAATTAAAATATAGATTAAAACCTATGAATTTTCATAGGGAGGCGAAGCAAAACATGAAGGATTTTTCAAATAAAAATCTATGTACAACTACCCATTTCCCAAAGGGGCTTCTGCTAAATCAATCTATGGATTCAGGGTTATGAGTATCAATTTGGTCCATCTGGTCTATCCCCAATTTGGCCATGAGAGGATTTAATTCGGTCATGAGAGGATTTAATATTATTCTGCCCATGAGGACTTCTCAGGGCACCCATTTGGCAACGTGGGTGTCTTGATTCTTGGGCCAGGCCATTCAAAGCCTGGGTTTTGGGGATGGATCAAAGTAAACTAGGAGCTCTACCGTTGTCTCTGCCTCTACTATCTCTGTCTTAGATGATTCTCTCTCAAATACTATATAATAGATACCTATGCCGGTGTTGCTACTGATGCTAGGTCACCAAAATTTAGATCGCTATCTCACGATTGGATTTTGTATTACTACAGATTGGCATTTACAGCTATGTTTTATGAGAGGGATTCACACATATGGACTAATTAGGACTAGCCAAGATAAGACCCATCCAGGAGACCTAATTTGAGTAGCCATACCTCAAACTCTACGAGGGTACATAAATTATGGGGACAAGCGGCCAAATCCATATGATCGTTGGATGCTGAGAACGAACTGGGTGAGCCTGCTCTGTTATAATGACTAACGGATTGGGTGTGCAACATTGCGAAGCTTTGGATTTATAACAAGTGGCTCTCGAACTGCATATTACTCAAGTACCGGTCATGATAATGCTTTCTCATGGAGCCTCTAGATGACCTCCCAGCTTCCAGCTTCCACATTCCGTTAAAGAAAGCAGTGCATTTTCCTTCAATAGGATCATTGAAGATGGAGAGAATTTGGGATTGAATCAAAATTCCAACGATGGAAAGAATTAGGTATTGAATCAACTCATGTGGCTTCTTTATAATTTTATGTCAGGTAGCGTGATTTCTAAGGACAAATGCAAAGGATTCTCCATCGTTGTTGTATTTTCCTATTTCTTTGTTGCGCCCTGTGTAGAATCTTCTACGACCATATTTTGCTTATAGGCCAAATGCAAATTTTATGGCCTAAGGCTATGTCTTTTGACCTTTCCATTGCTTAAGTTACAAAAAATATCCATGGTTAACCAAAATTCATAAAATAGGTACTATATCTTTCTCACATGCCAATATTCCCATTATAGGGCTTTGTGGTGGCCTAAGGCCCCACACATAGTTCATGAGCCCTAAGGAAAAAATGTTTTAGCCCAATAACTCTTTTCACATCAAATCATGGCCTAGGGACTAAAAGCCATACTTGGTGTGTCAAACCTCAGAATGACTGACATATCTTACTCATTGGCTAAATATTATCTATGTAGTATATAGGGCCTTTGAGGTGGTCTAGGGAATCACACATGACCCATGAGCTCCTTACCCTTAGACGTTATGTTTTGACTTGATAATATGGCCCAATCAATGATAATTATTCTTGGTTGCACAAAGCTTGAAATGACCATTTCTTGCTTGTAAGCCAAATATTTCCCACATAGAGATGACATTATAGACTAGGGCCAATGACAACACATCAGACATGACGTCATGGTGAAAACATCCATATAACAATCGATTTCTTTGCTAATTTTCTTAAATCTATTTTGTTAAATTTTTACCTTTTTATTTTTTTCTCATTAGTTTTAAAAATAAAAGAAAATACAACTTTAAGAAGAAGAGATGAAATCCTATGTGGTCAGGAGGGTATTAAACTCCCTATTGGTTATACATAAACATGCCAAAGAAGAAATTATATATCAATGGGAGGGTGGAGATGTTAAATATTGAGATATAAATGGGTTGGGTCGAGATTGAGCGGACCGTCAAAATTGTTAAAATCCATCGCAATCTTCGCTTGGAGTTGGTGTTCCATTCTTTATTCTATTGATTGCGGCCATTTGATTCCATCGTGAGCCCATTCCTCCATTTTCCAAGGAGCCACAAAAATATTGCCACTGTAAAATATTAATAGATAATTTAACAGGTAACCAATTGTTAGAGGCATCATACACTATTGTGGTGTCTGGGAATTAATGGTGTTATGGAAAATGTGGATGAGGAGGACAGGGAGGGTATAATTCTTGTTCAGGGTATGCTAGACATGAATAATAATAAGGGTTACATTTTCTGTTGCCATCAAGGTTTTACGACACGACATTGACTAAAAAACGAGGAGGAAAAACAACTACCTGTAGACAATGGAGGCTCCTGTTGCCTGCAGACAATGGAGGCTCAGAGATCTTGTGCTCACTAAGGTCAAGGGATTTTTGGCATGGCCCACTAAGGTACACCATTCTATTTTTCATCCCCATTTGTTTTCCCTTATTTGATGTATGCCCTGTTTTAAAACCTGATTGTCATCCATGGGTTTGTGTGAATGTTTACATATTTTCATATGGTTTCATTTCCACTGCGCCGATTGCAATGGTTATCGGCAATATTTTTCGATTTCCCAATATGTGCCAATATTTTATTCTTAATCCTATAGATGCAAAACCTTGTTGCTGCATGGGGATTCTATAAAACCCTGCATGAGAAATCAAACCCTATATCATATATTAGTGTTTAAACCCAAGCGATGGATGTATGTTTGTGTTTTTTGTGTTTAAACCCAAGCGATGGATGGAAGTTTTTTTTTTTTTAAGGTGGAAATTGCCTTCTGTCTAGCTCCAAGAGGATTACAATTGGACTGAATTCATCAGGCCCACAAGCGGCCTGTTTTTACCAATACGATGGTGCTTAAAAATTTGAATCAACAATTACAACTATTTTTCATTTGGCTAAGTCCATACTCTTATGTCATAATCACACAGGACTTGCACCTGGAATTTAACCTGACCAATAGACTAATATTCCACTGCTGAAATACAACAAAGTAGAAATGTCAAAATCATCTATTAACAGAAAAAAATTGCAAGTGTTATATGAGATACACAACTAAATTGAGAAACCATCAAATATCAATTGATGGCTCATCTCTGACTTCAAAATTCTGGATCATTTTGAAAAGAGCTGAAAATGTATCAGTCAATTGACGTCTCGCAATCACTTCAATTCAATTTCACTTGACATCTTACAAGTAGGTATTCATAGTTTTCTCATGTTATTGGTACAACGTACATATATGTGTATCTTATCTATCTTATCCCTTATTTTTCCCTCTTTTGTAATATATATATATATATTCTCTTGGAGAAATGTATTTACTGTAGTGAAATCTTTGTTGTTGATCTCCTTTGCATTTTCTTGATCTACGCGCACGAACATCCCATCAACAGGTCTCTTATAGTGTCTCTTCTTCCAAGAACAATATTGTTAGTATCCACCTTAAATTCATTTAAAATTGTAGAAAATGCTTCCAAAAATAGGGATGGTATTTTTACATAGCCTTCATTATTATCATAAACATGGCGTACAATGCCAAGTATACTTAAAATGATCACATTCTGTTGTCGAAGGGAATTTTCTTCAAGGTTCTCAAAAATTCCCATGGAACCATTTTCTCCATGGGATCTTTGTCCATTTATTATGAAGTCAATTTCCCTCACTATTTCCTTACTCGCACCCAGAGCAACTTCTTTGGCATCATTTTCTATTAAGATTTTGTGAATAACGTTGTTGAAACAACTGAAACCTTGTAGAGATATGAACAATTTTATGGTGTGAGAATGAAACTCACAAACATTCTCATATTTGGCTCATCTTCGAAATGACCCGAGCTTATTTGAAATCCTTCTCGTAACAAAGCTCAAAGCCATAGAAATGGGAGATCACAAAAAAAAAGAAGGCACTGTGGTTTTCTCCGTGGTGGGGAGGCCCAATGCAATATTGACTTCCAAAAATGCAATATGAGTTTGTGTGAAATATAAGATTGTGCTCATCAAAAATTTCAATCGTCTAGTTTGGAGATTGTACTTTGAAACGTTTACATTGTCAAGGATGGCACCTTATCTGCTCTTCAATTCGGTTCTTTTCCTTTTTGCTAAATCTCTTTACTGATCCAATGACAATACCAATAGAGCTCCCAACGAAGAAGAGGAAATGCTCATCTATCTGTGGGAGAAAACCAAGAATTGCATAATCCACTTTGACTACTGGACAAAGTTCTCTTTACTATGAAATCTCTCCTATGCGCAGACACCCCTCTCAATAGTTCATCAAAGATCTTTGCAATAATGTTCAGCTTCTTTATGAGTTTTTCTCCGATGACAGTTGGCATCCTCTCCGTAGTTTATTGGTGAGATTTGCAATAGTGTCGGTGTCTTAGTTTGACCTTTTCAATAATGTTCGGCCTCTAGGATATTACTCTTCTATATACTTTATTTTTGTGATTATTTCGAGCATAATAAGAACAATGTATTATATGTTAAATTTTGTAAATTTTTATTATTATAATTTGAAAGTAGGATATTATTTTTCTATATAATTTCTTTTATTTTTATTTAAAATATTTATATTTTCATATAAAATATAGTTTTCAATTAACTTTAAATAAATAAAATATAAATACATGTTGAAAGGCAATATATAATAGTTTTTTATTTCTTCCGAATTCGAATACTTATAGTTTATGGGTTGACCATAAATTTTTTTGGGGTTCTTTTTCCAAACTCTTATTACACCGAATGTGTTATTTTAGGGGCATGTTCCTCTGTAGGTTTCATCATCTGTCGATAGCCTATGAGGAGCCTCCTCATGTCCAAAGACTTGGTCCACATACTAAAATGCTGCACACATCACATGTGCTCCCCTGGGCTCCAACGGTTGAAGCAGATCATTCTCACCAGTAACAATATCAGCAGTTCGATCCCTCCGTCTCTGGGAAATCTCCACAATCGCTAAGCATTGTATCTTTCAGATAACAAGAAAAATCATTCCAGATATTTTTGGAAACCTTCTTAGTGGCTCCATTCTTCTTGATATCCATGGAAACCTTCTTAGTGGCTCCATTCCTCTATCTATTGGGAAATTGTGTTCTTTGCAGACATTGGATATATCTGAGAATGGGTTCATAGGAAGCATACCAAAAACTTTGTATGCTATGCCAAGCCCCGTATGCTCTTCAAATATTTCCTTACTTGGAAGCTCTTCTAACTCAGAACACTCACTACCACTTTGTTCCCTGCACCAACCCTCGTATGCTCTTCAGCTTCACACATTCCTCTATCCAAAACTCTAAACGTATGAACAACTGCCAAGATGCCTACGAAATGTTTACATGTATCATAAGCTAGATATTTACATATGGCGATATTAATACGAACTAAACATACAAACTTTAACAGAATGAATTTTTATTTACCTGTGAATAACGAATTTCTATTTACCTATGATTCATCTTGCAAGAATATTTTAGGTTAGAAGCCTTAAATTCTTCATTAGAATCCAGGAAGGAAGAGAAGAGTTGGAATGTTTGTTCAAGCAAATGCATATGAGATTCATGGACTTCACTATCATTATACTGTGTTCTAAGAGAGAAGCTTTAGTATCAACAAGTTACAACCTCCTCATTTGAATACCGCCAAATGCATCAACTTCATGATAATCAACAAGCACCATTATATTTCCCCACATGGTAATTATGTATCCAATCATCAATACTTACAGAAGATTGCTGCAATAAATCATCAATAATGATGAGTTTTGTCCAACGCTAAAGTCGATGGGCGAAGAGATCTCAGCAGCATCTCTTAGCCAAATTTCATAGTTTGTCATAAATATTTTTATCGTTCGAACCGTCTACTTCCACAGTTTCCATGGGACACTTGGAGGCCATGCATATCATCTGAAACACAAGTGTGTAGGTCCACTAGACACTTTGTTTGTACATCTGAAAACCCAAAATTCGTGAGACAAAAATACATTGCGTTGGAAAAAACACGCGTGATTTGAAGGTTGGTTGGGATTTAAAAATCAACAGGCCAGGTTGCCACCATGGTTTGAAATTTTTTTTATCTGGAAATGAGCTCTACAATTGGAGCTAACCGAAGTTGCAGAACTTGAAAAAGAAAGAAAAACTTGTGTGAACTAAATTCGCTCTCTTCCATATTTTTGTCCATTTGGTTCTCTGATATCGGTGTACCTTCAATATATTTACGCAATTTCACTAAATGCCCCTTCAACTCTCACTCGTCCAGTATTTTTTATTTTTGAATAGTCCACAATTACAGTTTTTGAAGGAAATCTACGAAGTTTAATGAAATGCTTCATTTCTTTTCTCAATCTTCTTTAGGGAATGATGGTTTTACCATCTCGATTCTCCTAAAGCGCTCCACCATGATGGTCTACGTGGGAGAATCTGCAAGCATCTCGATGTACCATTATGATTTCTTGCTGTGATTCCTCCAAAACACAAATAGCGATTTCACCACCGGAAACTATTTGGGTCCGTCCAACATCGATCTGCATGATATAAAATATCGCTTAATTTTGAAGAAAATCCCCTAAAACGCCAACGGTATCACAAGCACCAAAAGAAGTTTGTTGATCATTAAGGTTAAATATCCACTCAAGGAGAATAAAACTAAAACTAACGGGTTCTCTATAAAACTAAAACTAACCCAAAATCCGTGAGCTAGAAAGACATTGTCGCTGGAAAACACGTGGATGATTTGAAGGTTGGTTGGGATTTAAAAAATCAACAGGCGAGGATGCCGCCATGGTTTTGAATTTTTTTTTATCTAGTAATGATCTCTACTAATGGAGCTAACCAAAGTTGCATAACTTGAAAAATAAAGAAAAACTTATGCGAATCTAAAGATTGAAGAAAGGTTTATGGGAGTCTAATGAGCGGTCATATTTATATTAGTTATTTTGCAAAGAACTATAACAATAAGAAAATGACTTTGTGTTCATTGGATTGTAATTTTCAATTTCATATATCAAAGCTTACGACTCAGAGGGCCTCCACATTCCATCGTGATAGTTTTGGGATCCATAAGGAGCAAAGGACACCATTCCTTTGCCTTTACGTGTAGTGAAGAGAAAAGGTAAAAATAAATTCAATGGAATTGTTACGTCTATAAAAAATTGTGCCCATGAGATACAATATGTGCACGGAAGGGGGTTGGTTTCTACATTCATTACTTCATGAAAACTAGACAATAAGTTACTAATGGACATCTTGACTATATACTATCAATATTCAATACGAAGATTGACTTGGGATATTAAAAAATTGAAACAAAATATTTTCTTTAGCTATCAACCTTATTTGGTCATTCAATGATCTTCAATACATGAGATTATAAGAGGACCCACATGAATGGTTGACATGAAAAATGGTGTCGCTTGTGCAAATATTTCATGTTTCAATTTCAAAGTTATAGTCTCTCCACGTCCAGGTCAGGTCTCAGTTTCAAAGGTATAGTTCCTCCATGTCCAAGGGTTTCGAGGTTCTCTAAAGCTACCTAAAACTTGGAAAAGATCCTATAACTATTGCCCTTGGATTTTGGACTTTTTTGCATTGTAAGATTTTGTTTGCTTTCAAAGGATCGAAGAGAAAACATTGAATTATTCACCGAATGTTTTCAAATTTAAAAACTTTATGTACAAAATATTTTTGTAGGAAACTTATTTTCACTTATGTGGCGATTTAGAAGTTTAATGTAACTTATTTTCACTTATTTTCCTAGACTTGCTTTCATCACATAAACTTATTATTTACACAACTTTCTCTCATTTTTAAAACATATCGAAGTTCTCTCTGATGTTTCATTTCCCCCTTTGGGTATGCTAATTTATAAACACCTTTATGATATATAAACTACTTTCACCTTAATAATGATAAAATATGTAAATATAATAATAATATATAATTAATATAAATATATTACTATAGTTTATATGTTAAAATATTTAATATAAATAAATATATATAGTTTATATGATTTAATATAATTAAATATATAAACATATTATTTACTTATACATTATACAAATTAAAATTATAAAAAACCAAAAGAACAACAAATTTATTTTGTAATGAATGACCATGGCCATGGGCGTGGTGGTTTCATTTTTGTCGAGATTGAGCAGACCCTCAAAATTAAGATCGCGGTGTTCCATTCTTTATTCTTTTGCTTTCCTTTAATCATTACTACCACAGATACAAAGGTCGAAACCTGCGGCCAACGGATTCCATCGTGCGCCCATTTCTCATTTGCCAAGGAAATTGTCGAAGAGGAGGTCTCGGAGGGTATAATTCTTGTTTAGGGTATGCCAGATAGGAATAATAATAATAATAAGGGTTACATTTTCCATTACCATGAGGGTTTTATGACATGGCACTGCATGCAGACAATGGAGGCTCAGAGATCTTGTGCTTGCCAAGGTCAAGGGATTTCCGTCATGGATCACTAAGGTACGCTAGTCTATTCTTCATCCCCATTTGTTTGCCTTGTGATGTATGTTGTTGCTATTATTTTCATTCACCACATCAAATTATATACTTCTTGTGCCTTGTTTTAATACCTGATTATTGTTGTCCAAGGGTTTGTGTGAAGGTTTATACATTTTCATAGGGTTTCATTTCCATTGCGCTAATTGCAATGGCTATCGACATCTTTTTTGATTTCCTGCTGATATTTTCTTCTTAATCCTAGAATTGTAAAACCTGGTTTCTGTACCAGGATTTGTTGGAGACCCATGTAGGCTCAATTTCCTCTGTAACTGACAACCTTGGTGTCAGTTCACTCTGTAACTGATGGCATGCATTAGTTCTCTTCATACCACCACTATGGCATGTTTCTTTTTTTCTACTAATCAGGATATCTATTATGTATTGTAATCTTTTACACACATCAATATAGAATTATTCATTCCTTCTCTCTGTTTTTCATTATTTTTCTGTTTTGCAAGTTGTACGTTCTCTCTTGCTAGCTAGATATTTATGTGCAGGTGTTCAACACTCATCTACATGGTATCAAAGCTCTACTATTAGGAAAAAGACACACCAGCATTTTTCATTTACAGGTACAGAAGATCGAAAATCATTGGAAGAATGGACTTTCCAAAGGAAGCTATTCTCACACCATACAATTATTTTGCATGGGAAGCAAAGATGGAGATATTTCTTTGAAGTAGAGGATTGTATAGAATTGCTATGGCCACAGAAGGTGAGCCTACAACAACCATAGAAAAATCTAAATACCTCAATCGGATGGATGAGGCCTATGAGCCCTCTGCATGCACATCTCCCCTGAGCTGCTTTTCCATATTTTTTCTTGCAAAACTCCCAATGAAATTTGGACCACCATGAAAGGAATATTTGGAAAGCAATATGAGATGAAAGGCCACATTATCGAAGTGGATTTTCTCTCTTTGGATCCACAAAGCTTCGACAATATACAAGATTTCTTCACAAGATACAAGGATTTGTTGCTGCAACTCAAGGGTTGCGGGGTTGATAAATCTAAGGGGGAAAAATGGATGGTTCTATCCATCCTCTCCAAGATTGGACTGAAATACTCATTATTTGTCTCCATGTTTCATTCAACGAGGCTCATCTCTGGCAAGAACTGGACCATGCCCACTCTTGATGCTTTTATTGAATCTTTGTCTCAGGAACAAGACAAGCTCATCAATATGGGCAAAATCAAGGGCTCCAAGGCGCATGCTATTGCTATGCATGATGGCAGTCATAACCCAAAACATAGATTTAAATACAAAGACAAAGGAAAGGCATATGCAAATCCAAAGAAGGAAGGGAACACCAAACCCTTCAATGATTCCTTTGGATCCAAAGGTGAAAAATGGAAGAAAATGGAGAAATGCACATACTGCCATAAAGAATTCCATCCATAATCCTCATGCATGAAGAAGCATATAAGTAATATGGCCCAGATACTTTAGAAGCACAACCTTGGGGATCACATTCCAGAGGTCGCCAAGAAGAAGCCTAAAGATCATGTTCCCGAGAAAGGTAACTCTAGCCATGCTTTGATTGCCATTAATTCATCTCCCTATGCATGGATTGTAGATTCAGGTGCATCTCACCACATGGCTACCACCAAGGAAGCCTTCTCTTCATTGGATGCATGCAAAGGTCCTTGTATACTCATGGGGGATGATTCTTCTGTTGATATCACCGGCAAGGGCAGAATTGAACTCAATCATGGTAGCTTTGAGGATGTGCTACATGTTCCAAAACTCTTGGTGAATCTTCTCTCCATCTATCAGATTACACATTATGGCACCGGAAAGAGAGTTGAATTCACTCCTGATGCTGTGAATATCTTCGACATACAAAGCAACTCTAAAGTTGCCACTGGTGATGTAAATCACAGATCCAGGCTTTACACATTTTCTGAATTCATTGAACCAGATTTTGCCTTATTACTTACGCATGCTAATGATATTAGGTTATGGCATGAAAGATTTGGTCATCTTAATTTTAGATACATGCAACAACTCTACAAGCAGGGAATGGTCATTGGCTTGCCCAACATTCATTTTTCAAAAGGAGTTTGTCAAGGATGTGTTATTGGAAAACATCCTCAAGAGAAGTTTGAAAAAGGGAAGGCTAAGAGGGCCTCCTCTCCCTTAGAGCTCATCCATAGTGATTTGATGGGACCCTTTCCTCATCTATCCATCAACAAGGAGAGGTATGTTCTTACATTTCTTGATGATTTCTCATGATATACTTGGGTGTATTTTCTCAGGTAGAAATCCAAAGTTTTTGAGCATCTCAAAGACTTCAAAGCACTTGCAGATAATCAGTCCATGAGAAAGATTAAAATCCTCTGCACAGACAATGGGGGGGAATATGTCAACAAGAATGTTCAAACTCTTTGTTCAAAGGCTGGTATACTCCTTTTGAGGCATGGAGCAGTTGCAAACCAGAAGTCACCCACTTCCGAATATTTGGATCACATGCATGGGCCCACATACCCTCTAAAAAGAGGAAAGCATTAGATCCTTAGAGCACTACATGCATCTTCGTGGGATATTCCGATGATGTGAAGGGTTATAGGTTGATTGATCCCTCTACAGACAAGCTCTTTATTTAGCGAAGTGTCCAATTTGAGGAAATCCCCTTGCATGCACCATTGGAGTCACATGCAGAGACTTTTGTTCCTCTACCTACACCACACATCCGTGATGATGAGTTGTTAAGGCTTGGAAATTCGTAGGCAACAATAGCAAGGGATTCTCACCAGTCAACATTACCAAATAGCCCATGACTTTTTGGTATAGGGAATCCGTTCGGTTTGCGGTTCGACTACCGTAGGTCAAGTAACAAAAAATAAAGGTTTTACCGGTTGCGGCCTGGTCCACTGTGTGTATTTTTTGACTTAAGATATGATATGCACGTGCCTAATTACAATGCAGGATGATAAGAATGCAAGGACCCGTAACAAAGTGATGCACAGGTTCTTACCTCTCGTCTTACAGCTCACAAGCATCTAAATCACATATGCAGCAATAAAGTAAAACTAACTATCTATCTATCTATCGTCGGGGATCCAAATCGTAACTTATTTATGAGTAATGTGTATTGTGCATGCATTATAAAGAGAAATTACAGATAGCTGATATTCCTTCCTACAACACATGAACGATTAAAGATATTTAGACAATCAGATAGCCAATTGTTTATGAAAAGCATGCATTACTCATGGTGGTGATTTCACAGAATAAACCAGAAATCATTCAGACAAGAACATAGGCTCTAAGAGTTAGAACGATCTCACAGTTAATGGACAAAAACTGGAAAAATGAAATAGTTCATCTTTCACCAATCCATAGTAAAGAATTTGAACGTCCCACCAAACTTTCTCCGACAGGCAAGCAATAATTCTTTATTGCAAAAAAAAGTAGTTCTTCTTACAATATCTCTTTACATGTCTAACTGGGGAAAATCCCTTCTCCCTTCTAACTTTCCAATATTTAAACTAAAACAATAGACCGCTTGGGTTGCCCCCACATGGTGTGACCTTTCGGTCCCTCAAAACGTTTCATATTTCTCTTTATCTTTCCTGCACAGACTCATGATTTGCTGAGTAACTGAAAGACCTTTTAGGTTTGTACCTTTGTCGCTATTGGATTTGCCTTCTAATTTGCTTGTCCTCCTCACGATCCAACTAGTTTCGGTTCAATCTTTGTCAAAACTGCCCAACTATGTCTTCGCGCCGTGTTAATCTCAAAAGTCCCTTGAGTCCACCTGCAATTAATCAATGTGCATCATTCATTGGGATTGCATTCCAAAACAAAATGTTAAATTATATCAACCAAAACAGTTACTCAAAAAGAAAGATCATGTACATGACTATCATGAAGCTTAACAAACCGTGACACCACTATCTCGTCTACCTACGAGTTCGAAAGAAATCACCAACGAAAAGAAACAAAGAACTCGTCGGTGGCTCAGAACGCTAACCTTGGTAGGGTAGGCCTATTCACAGCCATGTAAGCGGGTCTTAATAGGTGATGGGTACTGCGAAAACACTTAAGCACATCGAAATCAAAAGAGTTAAGACCTAAGCTGTGGCGGGAAAAATTCCAATCGAAAATCGGAAGGACAAAGACATCGAAAGCCAAGTGCTTTGCACAGCCGCAACGGCGGAAGAGAAAAGGATACAGACATGCGACACGCATCGATGGGTGGAGCATTTTTTATTTGGGTAGCTAGCTAGTTTGGGAGCCATAATGGCGGAAGAGAAAAATACAATAGCCTCAGGTCAGATAAAATTGATAAGTGTTTTAAAACTTTAAAAATTTGGCAACGATTGAAACTGTTTCACCTTCGGAACAATGTTTTTTAAAGAACACTTGACCCGATTCATCTTCGACTAACAAAAACCAGACTCTAACATCTGCGACCCGCAACAATTTCCAATACAAGCAATTTCTGAACAGGACGAGAGTTCATCTTCTAAAATCATCCAAAAGCATGACCAAAAATTCACGGCTCCAATTGATTCAACGCAACATTAAAATCATAAAGGGGGGTCCAAAATTTAAAAGAATTTGGGGAGAACAGTTGCAGCTGCAACAACTGGTGATTACCTGGTGAACCTAGATCTCTGGACAATTATTCCTGAAGTAATAGACTGTTTAACAACAAACGCATCTATTGAATTCTTCCAGCTATCTGGATTTCTCAAATGGAAAAAGTGGGTACCTTTATTCATTGATGATAGTCCAATTTGAGAGAGTGGAAACCAAGATTTTCAAGTCCAGATAACTCTGTTGAGGCCGAAGGATGATTTTCATTGTTACTTGTCTTCAGGTAGTTGGCATCTTGGACACCACAGGATCGTAGCATATGGAAAACAAAAATATTCATTTGTTCCTCATTCCCATGCCACTTTAGCACTTTTGTGCTTTTGGACTTTTGTCCTTTTCGTATGAGTCCTCCCACATGCCTTTCTTTTTGAATTTTAATTTAGGCTCCTCTATCCCAAGTGTCCTTTTGTGTGAGAGGTGTATTTCACATTTAAGCTCACGGACAGGGAGGAACTTTCAGTGATTTATTATTTATGGTTCAGCATTTGTTTTAATATATAATTCTTTCATAGGATTTTTTTGACTCTTATCTACCTTTTGGCATCCGTTTCTTGGCATGGGATCATTTGTATTTAATATACTGTTTACCTTGCTTCTTTCCATGGGTCCTTTGCTGTTTACTCCCTTGTGCTTGTTGAACCATCTCTTTATTACCTCTTGTTGTTGTTTAAAATGCTCTCTGGCCCTAGATCTAGCCTCTTCTGCTTTCAGAAGATTACATATCCTCATCTGCAAAACTTCATTTTTCGACTCTCTAGACTCTTGAGCTATTATGGAGGAGGGTAGCATGATATTGGGGGGAAGAATGCCTTCTTTACCATACATAAGGGTATACGGTGATACTCCTAATGAAGACTTGGGGGTGACTCTATCAGCCCAAAGGGCGTTTGGTAGCGCTGAGTGCCAACTCCTCTGGTTTTCTATTACGGTCTTCTTTAAAATTCTAATCAGATTTTTGTTAGTGGATTCAGCTAGGCCATTTCCTTATGGATAGTAATTAGCAGAATAATGCAACTTTATTCCTTTCTCATGAGCGAAAGCGGTTAATTTAATCGATGAAAAGTAAGTAGCATTATCAAAGACTAAAGAAACTGAAACTCCAAACCTGGTCATAATATGGTCCTGCAGGAAGCTGATGATCATATCCTCATTTATTTTGTGCAGCGGGATGGCTTCAACATAGAGGGTGAAATAATCGATCGTGGTCAGAATGTACTTGTGTTGTAGGGAGGAGTTCAACTTTATCTCCCCAATGATATCCAATCCCCATTGCTCAAACGGCTCCGTGATCATCATAGGCTTCAGCGGTTCGGTTGCTTTAGATTGTCTTCCACCACACCTCTGAAAAATGTCACACTTCCGGACATGGGCGTGTGCATATTTGAAAATCGTGGGCCAATAGTAACCAGCCCTGAGGATTTTGTGAGTAGTGGTATCTCCTGAACAATGTCCCCTAGCAGTCCCGTCATGCAAATCTGTCATTACTTTCATCGCATCTTCTTTCTCAAGGATCTAAGAAGAACTCCGTCGTAGTTTTTTCTGAATAATATTCCTTCAACAATTTGATAGGAGGCTGATTTGAGATGCAACACTCTTCTTTTCTTAGAATTCCAATGTTCGGTCAACAACCCTGCCTGCAGGTAATGCACGAGGTCTCTATACCAAGATTTGGGGGTTGTGGACAGAGGACATACATCCATCAAATGTAATTCAGCCTTGTCTTCCTAGGCGTGTTCATCATTGTTCCCATGTTCAGTCATTAGTTTGCACAACCCCTACCCTGAAAAGCAGTTCAATGGAGCACCGATTATTAGTTGGCACAAGCCTAGTAGCTGATGTGGCTAGCAAGTCAGCTGCTGCATTTTTTAGTCTTGGAATTGAAACAATATTAAATGCGTTAAAACATTTGATCAGATCCCATACCTCATTTTGATAAGCTTTCAAGTGGGGAGAAATACAATGTATTTGATTCTGAATCTGTTTTACAATTATTTTAGAGTCTCCAAAAACTTTCAGATTACTTACCTTTAATTCGATTGCTTTCCTCAATCCTTGCACCAACGCTTCATACTCAGCGGTGTTATTCGTACATTCAAACTCTAATCTACATGAAAGAAAATGTTTATTCTTCTTGGGGTTGATAAGGACACAAACGGCCCCTGACCCTTCTAATGTCTTAGAGCCATTAAAAAACAGTGTCCAGAAATCACTCGCTACAGCATGTGAATCTACTCCTACTACTAAGTCTACTATTTTATAGTCGATTTCATCAGCCTGTGAGAATCGAAGGAGATCAGGGTGGGTGTCTGACGTGTTGCTGGCTTCTTCTACTTGGTAATTTCCTGGTTCCAACTCAATAAAATAATTTCCCAACACAGAATCCACTGGTTCATTCTTGTCCTCAAGTTGAGTAATGTTGTATTTCATGTGAGGTTCCCTCAAAATTTTAATTTGGTTCGGGCTCCCTTTATACGGCATCCACAGATGCGACCAATCCAAGGCAAAATATCCATTTAGTTTTGCTGACTAGTCTCTGCTAAGGACAAGCCCATAAGCATATGGTATATTGGCCACCACGATATCGATGACTTGGCACACTTTATCATTTGACGATAGGCGGATTAGGACATCCTCCATCTCACCAATTACCTTTACATTCATCCTGTCCAACTGAACAACCCTCCACGTGGATGGCTTAGGCTGCCCATTTATCTTTTTACAGACTGATATTGGCATGACGTTAACTGACGCCCCTGAGTCTACCAGGAAATTATGTACGTTGTGATTAAAAATTTCAAAAGTGAGGAGAAAAGGTGGATGTTTGTTCTTAGACTTACCTTCAATGCTGGTTTCTCTGATTTCTTCTTCCTCTTTAGGCCGATTGTCAGCGGGAAGCCTCTCATCCGATGCTTCAAGCGCTTTCAATAGTCTTTCCTTTTGCTGCGGCACTTTACACATTTCAAATAGTGAAACGTTTGCCTTTACCTTCTTTATATCTTCCATGATGTCATAATCCATTTGCGGTTCAATGGGATGCGGTTTATCAGCATTCATCTTTTCTTCATTGGGCTTGACCAATGTATCATTCTACCTAGGATCTTGGCTGGTAATGGTGAATTCGGGAATTTTATCAGCTGCGACCCTTGGATCCTTGTTGTAACGTTCATTTCCATGACGCTCTCATATCCCCAATTCGTTTCTTCCTCAACATCAAATAACATAATGGAATTCCATAGAACCATAGTCTCATCATCTTGTTCTTTCGTTGAAGTGGTACTGTCCCTTTTTTCTTCATCTCCATCTTCTGTTAATTTAGAATCCAGCAGCTGATTCATAACCAACGCCATTGAGTTTATCCATTGAGGACAATTCTTTTCAGATTGGGGCTATTGGTGGAACGTGAAAAAATTGTCCATTCCTACCTCTGTTAAATTCATAGATGCTGAATTGTGAGGAGGAGGTTGGGATTGATTGTTATCCTCCCTTTTCTTGTAATAGGGCTTGTATAACTTATGAGTTTCCTTTTCCTTTTCCAAGTCTATGTTTCTGTTAGAAAGCTTTTGCATCATTTTTGCCATACTTTCAAAATCTGGTGATTGCTCTTCCTTAGGTTTAGCAAACAACAAGGCTTTCCTTCCCACACCTTTCTCTCCTGACCGTTCGAGATAATCTTCGATACTTTCTCTTTCAGCCTCTACCTTTTCTGCCTCCTCATAATTTTCTGCTAAAGTGGGCTTGGCCTTCATTTTGGCGAACATGGCCAGCTCGGGTCCTAAAGCTAAAGTATAATATTTGATTAGGACTTTACCTAAAGGTCTGTCAGCTTCAGAAAAAATCTTGAGGTATGCTGCAAATCTTTGAGTGAAGCTGTACACCTTCTCTTTTCTCTCTTTCTTTAAAGCGCATAGTCCTTTCATGAGGGATACATGAGTATTTTGGATTGCATACTTAATTCTAATGATCCTTTCGAAGGTATCCCAATCAGGGATAGAGTTCACAGGAAAACCAAAATACCATGATGCTGCAGCTCCTTTAAGGGTGTGCGGGAAGAGTCTGCAAACTACATCTTCATACTCCCCAGCCCTTAACCCTTCTATTGCCAAATAAAAAATTTGCAAGTGGTCGTCTACTAGTATCTTTTCACTTGGGTTGAATTTGGGCAGCATCTTTTCAAAGGCTTGAGGTAAATCATGTAATGGAGGTGTCAGGTTTAAAGGTGATCTGGCTCTCCAGGAAGGTGGGGGATTCGGTGGGTTGGGTGGTTGATTGGAGTTTACGCCTGCCATGAGTCTGGGTGGAGAGTGAGGAGGTGAGAAAATAGGAGTGTGAGCAGGAGAACTGTGAGGAGTATTTGGGCCTTCTTGATTCAAAGGAATTACAACTTCCTGTAAGGTTGTTTCTACAAGTTCTTCCCAATCCCCAACCAGCACCGAGTCTTCCAATATGGGACGGTCTTTCCTTTTATATTCTCTTCTGGGAAATTCAGGGATGATTGGAAATCCTCCAATCTTCTTCACATATTCCCTGGTGTGTCTTCTCAGATTATTAACAACTTTGTTGTCGACAGAAAACAAATGTTCTCTACCCCTTTCTTCCAGAATTGGATTAAGAATCCCACTGCTTTCTGAACTGTTACCGGTGGAATAATCTCGGGAAAAAGGGTTTCCTCGGCCAGCCATGCACTGGCGGCCCTCCTTATAGCGCCAAAACTATTGAGGCCTGGAAATTCGTAGGAAACAACAACAAGGGATTCTCCCCAGTCAACGTTCCCAACTAGCCCATGACTGTTTGGTATAGGGAATCCATCCGGTTTGCGGTTCGGGTACCGTAGGTCAAGTAACAAAAAATAAAGGTTTTACCGATTGCGTCCCGGTCGACCGTGTGTATTTTTTGTATTTTTTGACTTAAGATATGATATGCATGTGCCTAATTACAATGCAGGATGATAAGAATTGAAGGAGCTGTCACAAAGTGATGCACAGGTTCTTACCTCTTGTCTTAGGGCTCACAAGCATCTAAATCACATATGCAGCAATAAAGTAAAACTAATTATCTATCTATCTATCTATCCCCGGGGAGCCAAATCATAACTTATTTATGAGTAATGTGTATTGTGCATGCATTATAAAGAGAAATTATAGATAGCTGATATTCCTTCCTACAACACATGAATGATTAAAGATATTTAGACAATCAGATAGCCAATTGTTTATGAACAACATGCATTACTCATGGTGGTAATTTCATAGAATAAACTAGAAATCATTCAGACAAGAACATAGGCTCTAAGAGTTAGAACGATCTCACGGTTAATGGACAAAAACTGGAAAAATGAAATAGTTCATCTTTCACCAATCCATAGTATAGCATTTGAACGTCCCACCAAACTTTCTCCGACAGGCAAACAATAATTCTTTATTGCAAAAAAAGTAGTTCTTCTTACAATATCTCTTTACATGTCTAACTGGGAAAAATCCCTTCTCCCTTCTAACTTTCCAATATTTAAACTAAAACAGTAGACCGCTGGGGCTGCCCCCACACGTGTGACCTTTCGGTCCCTCAAAACGTTTCATATTTCTCTTTATCTTTCCTGCACATAATCATGATTTGCTGAGTAACTGAAAGACCTTTTAGGTTTGCACCTTTGTCGGTATTGTCTTTGCCTTCTAATTTGGTTGTCCTCCTCGCGATCTTGCAGGTTTCGGTTCAATCTTTGTCAAAACTGCCCAGCTATGTCTTCACGCCGTTTTAATCTCAAAAGTCCCTTGAGTCCACCTGCAATTAATCAATGTGCATCATTGATTGGGATTGCATTCCAAAACAAAACGTCAAATTATATCAACCAAAACGGCTACTCAAAAAGAAAGATCATGTGCATGACTATCATGAAGCTTAACAAATGCTGGCACCACTATCTCGTCTACCTACGGGTTTGAAAGAAATCACCAAATACAAAAAACAAAGAACTCGTCGGCGGTTCAGAACGCTAACCTCGGCAGGGTAGACCTATTCACAGCCGCATAAATGGGTCTTAACAGGCGATGGGTACTATGAAAACACTTAAGCACATCGAAATCAGAAGAGTTAAGACCTAAGTTGTGGCAGGAAAACTTCCGATCGGAAATCGGAAGGACAACGACATTAGAAGCCAAGTGCTTTGCACAGCCGCAACGACGGAAGAGAAAAGGCTATAGACATGCGACACGCATTGGTGGGCGAAGCATTTTTTATTTCGGGTAGCTAGCTGGTTTGGGAGCCACAACGGTGGAAGAGAAAAAGACAACAACCTCCAGTCAGATAAAATTGATAAGTGTTTTAAAACTTTAAAAATTTGGCAACGATTGAAACTGTTTCACCTCCGGAACAACTTTTTTTAAAGAACACTTGACCCGATTCATCTTTGACTAACAAAAACCAGACTCTAACATCTGCGACCAGAACAATTTCCAATACAAGCAATTTCTGAACAGGACGAGAGTTCATCTTTGAAAATCATCCAAAAGCATGACCAAAAATTCACGGCTCCAATTGATTCAATGCAGCATTAAAATCATAAAGGGGGTCCAAAATTTAAAAGAATTTGGGGAGAACAGTTGCAGCTGCAACACAAGTCCACTCATTTAGATCATGATTCAGATTTGAGTTCTGAATCTGACGGAGAACATGAGCATGAATATGTTGATCCACCTGTTTTCTCCCCTGAGAGAACAAGGAGCTTAAGAGAGATATATGCACAGACAATTCCATAGGATGCAGGTGACCTTGTGGGGGATCCAATGAATCAGAGGACACAGGCCAAGTTTGAGGAGCCTTCTCATGCACTCAGAGCTACCGAACCAGTGATTCCCATGCATTGTTACATGTTTCTCTCTTCAGACCCACAGGCCTATGCAGAGGCTGCAGGGAATCCCCTCTAGGAAGTTGCTATGCAGGATGAGTACAACTCTCTTCTCAAGAACTAGACTTGGGATCTGGTGCCAATTCCTTCAAACAGGAAGCTTGTCAGATGCAGATGGGTCTACAAGACCAAGAAGGTAGCATATAGATAGATCAACAGATACAAAGCCAGGCTAGTTGCCAAAGGTTTTTAGCAGGTTCATGGGTTAGACTATGATGAGACCTTTGCTCTAGTAACAAAGATGGATTCCATTTGATTGGCACTTGCCATTGCTGCATCCAGGAGGTGGGAAGTCCATCAGATGGATGTGAAGAATGCATTTCTTCACAGTGATCTCTTTGACGAGATCTACATGGAGTAGCCACAAGGCTTCATACAAGATTCATCCTTGGTTTGCAGATTGAAGAAGTCTCTCTATGGACTTAAGCAAGCCTCGAGAACATGGTATGCCAAGATGGACTCCTACCTATTGTCCCAAAACTTTGTACGGTGTAATTCAGATCCGAATGTATACATGCTTAGGACAACTGACTCACTTTTGCTACTAGTTTTATATGTGGATGATTTGTTGATCACTGGCAACTCAACTTCAGCACTTGCTACAGTCAAGAGGATTCTGCATGACAGGTTTTTGATGACAGATATGGGTCCATTACATTTCTTCCTTGGTATTGAAATCAGCCACGATGCCTCAGGCATCAAACTATCTCAGGCCAAGTATGCTCGAGATTTTATAGAGTGATTCCATATGACAGACTGCAAGTCTACACCGATTCCTTTCCTATATGGGGTCAAACTTGAGGATGGCAGGAACACTCTATTGGTTGACAACACTCTATACAGACAAGTAGTGGGGAGCTTGTTGTATCTTACACACTCTCGACCAGACCTCTCATATGCAGTTGGGGTAGTATCTCAGTTCATGCAGGAGCCACATGAGCTACATTGGAAGGCTTCCAAGTAGATCCTTCGATATGTACATGGCACCATCACCTTTGGGATTCACTATGCAACAGATTCTACATTAGATATAATAGGATTCATTGATTCTGACTAGGATAGCAATAACATTGATTGCAAATCCACATCTGGGTACTCACTCAGTCTAGGTTCAGGGCCAATTTGTTGGTTGAGCAAGAAGCAGGCTGCTATTTCTCTATCTTCATCCAAGGCCGAATATAGAGGGGTAGTCAACATAACCATTCAAGCTTTGTGGCTACAACATTTTCTCACTGAGTTGGGCATCCAATTCCACCGGCCTATTGTCATCTGGTGTGAAAAACAGAGCACTCTAAAGTTTTGCAGAGATTCAGTACATAGGTAGTGGATGAAGCACATAGAGATCCACATGCACTATATCATAGATTTGGTGCACGAGCAGATCATCGACTTGCAGTTCTATCCTTCAGCTGAACAGACTACCGATATATTCACCAAGAACTTCACTGTGCAGAAGTTCCACTCTCTGCACGATCGTCTTGGAGTGAAAGACACAGTTTCCTAGCAACTGTCTTTTTCTTCTTTTGCTACATTGTATCTTGAGGGGGGGGGGTTTTCCCATGAGGTTTTCCCTCTTTCCTCATTTTATTTCAATGTTCATTAGTTGCATTGTTTTTGGGTGACCTATTATGGACTTAGTTGCCGAGGCCCTTTCTTTATTACCCCATAGTAGTGTTCAGGGGTGTTGGAGACCCATGTAGGCTCAGTATCCTCTGTAACTGATAGCCTTGGTGTCAGTTCACTCTGTAACTGATGGCATGCATCAATTATCTTCAGACCACCACTATGGTATGTTTCTTTTTTTCTACTAATTAGGATAGCTATTATGTGTTGTAATCTTTTACACACATCAGTATAGAATTATTCATTCCTTCTCTCTGTTTTTCATTATTTTTCTATTTTACAAGCTGTGTGTTCTCTCTTGCTAGCTAGATATTTCTATTCAAGTGTTCAACACTCATCTACAGGATTCTCTGAAACCCTGCATAAGAAATCAAACCCTATATTAGATATTAGTGTTTAAACCCAAGCAACGAATGCAAGTTTGTGTTTTTAAGGTGGAAATTGCTTCTGTCTTGTATTTATTATGTGAATATGCATGCATCTGCTAGATGGGAATAAATTTGGCCCTCCACAACTATGAATGCACCTGTGATCTGGTCAATCCCACCTGTATTAGTGCACCCAGATTGAAGCCTACTCGCCATCCAGAAAGACTGAATCTTCCTATCCGTTCGGATGAAGTGACAAACTAAAGTGAGTGGTAGACCAGAAAGAATGAATATCGTTGTCCGTTTGGAGAAGCAATGAACATGGGTGTAAAGGTGAGAGATTTACCAATTGAACCTATTGAATCAGAACCACCAAAAGTAGAGGTGAAGGTCTAAGAGACTGTCTAAAAGGTAAAGGCCGTAGTTTCGAAATAGGAAGCACGAGTGAGGGTATCATCTGGCTTAAAAACACAAGGATTGATTTCTGGAAAATGGCCATACAATCAATTTCCCTAGCGAAGAGATTGGAACAAGGACCAATAGGTGTCTCCCCCACTACGCTCCAAGAGGATTACAATTGGCCTGAATTCGTCAGCTGTTTTCTTTGATGTCCCTTTTGATATCTTTGTCCCAACCTTTGCCTCTGTTATGGGTGCCTATTCGAGTGCTTCTACGGTCTAATTTACCGAGTCTCGGTAAACTGAATCAACTAGCTTTGCACCTAGGATTGGAACTAAGGGAGGGGGTGATACCTATGATTCCATTGTCTCTGCATAATATTAAACCCCAACGGCTACTAGCTCCTGAATGGGCTACCCAATTACTGACCACGCCTTTCCTTCCTGTAATGTTTGAGTAAGCCATCTCAGTTTCATGCGTACTCGAGTAGAAGGTGAGGGCATATCCATCCCCAATATTAACTTGCCCACTCTTGTAATTGACTCCTTTATGATCTCTAAGATGCCTATTTTTATCAATATGATGGCCCTTAAAAATATGAATCAGTAATTACAACTATTTTTCATTTGGCTAAGTGCATACTCTTATGTCATAATCACCCAGGACTTGCACCTGGAATTTAACTTGACGAGTAGAAATACAACAAAATAGATATGTCAAAATCATCTGTTAACAGAAAAAAAAATTGCAAGTGTTAGATGAGATACATAACTAAATTGAGAAACCATCAAATATCAATTGATGGGGCATCTCTGGCTTCAAAATTCTGGATCATTTTGAAAAGATCTGAAATTGTATTAGTCAATTGGCGTCTTGCAATCATTTCTCTTCAACTTCACTTGACAAATCGGTGCATCCTACATATCTAGCAGTAATCTTGGCAATGCTGAGAAACACCTTCAAAATACCTCTCTCTACACTAGTTCTCTGGGAAGATGAGACCATCCACAAAAGCCAATCAAAATGATCACAAATTCCTTTACAATGATGGCATATAAGGCTATGGCCTTAATATATTAAAAAAGTAATCACGTATCTTTAGTAGTAAGCATTTTAGAAGGGAACGGTAGCTGCACAAAAAATTGATTATAAAAAATTAGATAGATCCTGAAAAGTGCCTGGCTCTCACTGCAATTGTTCAGTTATGTAGAATTTTTCCTAACTATTCAGTTATAAAAAGTGCCTGGCTCTCACTGCTTTCTTTGCAGTGACCTTTGTTTCCTATGCCTTTTCCCTAGATGCAGGTGGTGTTACTCGGTCAATTCGGGATGCTGGATCTTATTAAACAGATGAAACAAGAGAAACTGGTTCTGGTTCGTAAACTAAGTCTAAAACAGTGACATTTCAAAATTCCTTAAAATGGACAAATTTCATGTATATGTAATTTGTATTGTTTTTAACTATCTGTAAATATTAAAATAAAATTTTGGAAGTAATAAGCAATCCATATTTAGTAACATTGTGCGTATTTTTAATATTTAACATTTTAGGTTGTTGAAATGGCATATATAATATGTATGTATTTAATATTTATAAAAATTCAGGCATAAAAATTTATTTAATGTATTTTTGGAACTAAGCTTCCACTATAAGCATTACAAGAAATGACCTATTAGCTTCTTATGACCAAGCTCATGACTAGTATCATTCCAGTCTTATGGTTATAGTAATACGAGTTTAGTTCTGATCCCTATAATAATCAACTTGTATCCAATTATTATGCTTATACAATATAAATGACCAATAAGCAATGGTATAATCAGAACCATTAACTAATCAGAGATTATGAGTAAGTACAAGTTTCAGCGTGAACCTTAATCATAGAGGTAAGAGCTTACGTATTCTCCATATAACATTATGTGAGAGGATACGATTATTACCCTGTATACGAGTGCAATCTAGTTTACATTATAACATTCTAAGTAGAATGACCATAATAAGAGTAATGCATCAACTATGACCTTGTAAGGTTGGTTAAGAGCAGTCTTTGTGTTTCCCTTCCCATATAATAGAGTATGAGTCGTAAAAGTAAGTAGAGCTTAGTTGATATGACACAAACTAGTACCATGGAGTTAGAAGGGAATTATAAGTAGTCTCACTCTTATTACATTACGTTTACTATTACTGTTATACCTAAGCAGATAAGCTAGCATATAAGGGTTATTTAATGCTCAAACTTGTTGCTTTTTGGATAAGCAACTCGTTGGATGTTTTCGAGAATGTTTTGATTTTCCATTGTTTGAGTGCTCTTTGTGGTATGATTTGATTTGGAATTGTTTGAATTCTCTTTGTTAGACTATTGTTTCCAAAGCTCTCCGAATTTACACTTGCACTTTCAAATTTGTTTAGGATTTCTTTTTTTTCCTTATTATATAGAAAAGGTGACGATGTAACATTCCTTCCTATTGTTTTAATTTCATAGCAGAGATTGCTTTGAATGAACAATGAAAAGAGGCCATATCTTTCTATTAAAAGTAATGTACTGGTGGATCTAGAGTGCAATTTGAATAGAAAGCACCTAAAGAGCACCTTAACTCTTACTGCAACATTGAAGACAATACATGTCTTTGGTTGAATATTGCTAGCAGATCTTTCTTTTCAGTCATCTTTGAATAATAGTAAGATGAGAAGTACTCTTTCCACCATAAATTATAGGATCATAGTAGAGAGAGTTGGATATTCTAGAGAATGATATGACTTACCATTGTTTGAATGTTGTGTTAGAAACTTAGATCACTGGTTCTAGAGTTGTCTGAATCTACAATTGCACTCTCATTTTTTTTGGGTTAAATCTTTTTTCCTTGTCAAAGGACATTAAATCTCCTCTTTTAATTAGTTTCCTAGGGCTGAGAAATTATGTTGGTCTGAACAATGACTACATTGATATTTGATATATTTAAATGAACCAACTTCAAATTCAGTTTTCAAAAAGAAAATCCATATCTTAAAGGTAGTCCTATTTTAAATTATGCACATTCTCCTAGGGTCCTTTGAAATGGCCATGCACATTCCTAGATGTCCTTGACAAGCTTTATTGTAGAAACCCCAATCTTTTTCATGATCAATGCTAGATTTGGTTTCTCTAGAATTCTCTGAGATTTTTCTCTTAAAGGATTTCAACTGCATTTAAAGGAGACCCAGATTTTATGGGCTTCCCAGGATGTATTTAGTTTCGTTCCTTGAGAAATCATACTATTTTTCGAAAGCCATAAAGCAAGGAAAAACCTTGAATGCTTTTTCAAATTTATCAGATAGCCATTAGAAAAAGACAATCAACCAAATTTGATTGATCCCATTTGTTTGTTCCAAAAATAGTTGTAATAATTCATTCCAGATAGCCTTAGATAAAGGATAATAGACCAATACATGATCCATTGTTTCCACACTACATTTACACAAGATGCACCTGCAGGGGCCCAAGACCATTCAAATTCATTTTTTTTCCATTGTCCCATGCAAGGCAAAGAAAAAGCCTTGATTTGGGAGGACTTTTCAAATTCCTAACAATTTTACATCACCAAGCTATTTCTTTTGATTGCAATTCCTCCACCCTTGCTGAGTATCCCAGTTTGGTTGTATACTCACATGTTTCTTTATTTTTAGACCATTTAATTATGTCCTCTACATTTTCTCCTTGAAGGTTCAATGCTTCTGGTGATTTCCAATCTTAGGATGATGCATTATATCCATTAGGAATTGCTAGCTATTTCAGAAATAATATTCCAAATTAATGAAGATTTTATAAGATATTTTGACATATCACATATTGAAAGAAAAGGAATTTAAAGAAATTTTTATTAGAAGGCATATGACGTGTGTGTGTGTGTAAGCACACCAATGTAGATCCATCTTAACTTCAGATCTTTTAACCAAAGAGAGATTTACATTTTATTTTTTGGATCCCTTTCAGTGGCTTATAGATCTGAAGTTAAGATGGATCTATGCTAGTTATGATATAGCTGTATCATTTGAAACATTTAGTGTAATTTGTACCTTTTTTCTCCAAGGAAATCCTCGCAGGGAACCCAAGCGATGTTTTCCCACTTTTAAGGATGGAATACATAGTAATCCTGTAGGCATAGACCAATGCTCCTCACCTAAGGGGATTCAAACTGGGCACCTGTTGGCATGAGACTAGCCAAATGCCCAATAAAATACATTGTTGACCACTTAGAACTGGATGGGATAACCTCTTGGGCTATGTATACTTTATAGCTAACGGGTATTTAGCTTATTATTTTATAGAAAATAGAAAGAACTCCATGGCATTCTTCTATCGTTGATTCTCGAGATGTAAAATCTTCTTGCTGTCTTGAATTAGAGAAGGCATAGTTTCACTGCAAATTATGTTCCAAAATATTAAATCTCTATTTATGATACATTTGATAAAGTAACATGGATCTCATATTAGCTTTTTCTATTTTCACTGAATGATTTATTTATTGCCATTACTTTGGTGAATACCCTTTCTCAAAGATTGGGTCCAATTTCATAATTTTTAATGCAGTAAATCTACAATTTGACCACCTTATAATAAATTGGATCACCATTGACATATTAGTGTCTGTTGTATGGGAGCATGATTGAAAGGTGTGCAAATATGTTTCTGTTGACTTCAATCTAAATGCTAGAAATGATAAACAAATTATATATTACATAATAGCCACTATGATGTTTTGGCCATTGTGTTACAATCATCAAAACCCCGTTTTGACAATATAATATCTTGATCCATAAAATCAATGTACATACCCCCCATGTACCTATATTGCTATATAAAGGAGGAAAAGCCTACTTCATTAGCAAAAAACCTAACCTTTGTAATCATTAATGCCTAACCAAGACTAAAATTTAGACCAAATTTAGACTCGTCACTTTGTAATAGATTTCAGGTTTCTTATTTCGTGTTGTTTTACATAAAATCTTTAGCCAGAACAAATGATTGGTTTTGTCATATAACAACACAAGGAAAGTAATAAAATACAAGGGGCATTATGTTGGTTTAGAAAAACCGAAGTTCAATACTTTATTTATGTCAAATAATGTTTAACTATACTAATGTGCTCATTGTGAACAATGTTCCTTTCACAATTTCAATGAGATATGACATCTTAGACCATATTGTGTTAAAGAACAACAACTATATTCTTATTTCGAATTATGGTGCATTAAAGCTGATGTGTGATAAGCTGAAAGGCTTATGTTTATATTTGTCCAACTAAATTTTCCTTTCGGAAGTGGCTTCTAGGCAAGGTTTTATAGTAGAAAGGCATATGGATAGAATGTGGTAGGTATGGATGTCATGATTTGTGACCTTACTGGGGTTTTTCCAAGAGAACCATTCACTGTTCAGATGAAAAATCTTGGTTATATGTGCCAAATAGTATATGCCAAAGAAAGAAAGAAATTATATTAATGGCCCCTAATTATTGAGAAATGGTCAATGGTACTATTTAAGAGTTTGTTTTGGTATTTGTTAACTCTTCTAAATTTTGCACAGGGAGCTATGAACCTGACTTTGTGTTAACATGGTAAAAAGTATGACATTTTGTGGGCCTTATCAGGCCTTCTGAATTCTGAATGGGATATGTATTTCTACTTTCTTCATATTAATTTCAATGAGGTTGGAATCACTCGAATTATTAATGGTATTTTTAAAAATTCAAGTCAAATGATAGAAAAAGAAGGATAAAGGAGAATGCCAACATATGGTTTAGGAATTTAATACTTTTAGTAATAGTTTTCAACAACAATTAAAGTGGAGGGAGGGTGTCTAAAAAGAAAACGTGAGTAATAGAAAGAATGAGCTGTTTTTTTTTCACCATTTTCGTACTGAGAGAAAACAAGGTGCAGTTTAAATCCTAGTATGGATGAGATGTGCATGCTTGTAGTTTATAAATGAAAATGAAACAAAGGTTGAAGTCCGCACAACCTTAAATGATAGGAGATGTTGAAATGGAAGGGTAGCAATGATGGTTTGTGTTTCATGAGTATGCTAGTGCATCCTTCCAAAAATTTTGCACCATTATTAAAATGCTATATATGCAAAGTAATTAATGGTAAAGATAGAGTTATGAGGGAAATGGGGTCACAGGCTAGTGAAAACTAAATACAATATAACACAGTGAGTAGAACTTTTATAGGAAGAGTTAATAGTGGTAAATGTTGATAATCTGGCATCCTAAGTGCACTCTTCTTGTTTCATGTGGTTTCTATTATAGAATAAATGTACAATAATTAATAACTTGATGAAGTGATGGAATGCCCCTTCAAAATATCTTCATGGAACAATCGTTAGTAAGATGAGAAACCCCTCAACTTCATCTACCTCCTTGTGGCCTTATCAATTGTGGAAACCGACATGATGTTTTTCCCAGTTGACATCTTACTAATTTTTAGATTATAAATAATGCACATAATATAAATTGTCTTTGTTGGTGTTCATTGTTAAAATATTCATGATATCATATATGATGCACATAGTAGGCATCTTATTTTAGTAACCATTCATGAGTTCTCTTACCATCCCATTGCTGAACAAAATCACATCATCAATGAATAACAACATTTATGTAGCAACACACATCCTCAACTGGATTCTACAACTATTTCTTAAACAAATCCCTTATTCTTTGTCCATATCAAGTTTAGGTTATTAGGTATGCATCAATACTTTATGTTGTTCTCCAAGACTCTTTTGCGGACCACTTTAATAGATTGCGTATTGTTTAGGATATTTTTTTGCTTGAGCATAGTAGAATTTTGTGCTTATTAGTGTGTTTGGAAAAATAAATTGGATTTTAACCATGATTGTCTTTGGATATTATTGTATTTTATTAGAATTACAAATGATGAAATCTATGTTTTATATTGCTCCTCTTCCCGATTCTTAAAGGGTGTTAGCTCACTGGAAGAGAACCTTCTTTACAAGCAAGAGGTTGGTGGTTTGATTCCTCCATGCCCTAATGATATTGCAATGTATTTCTAAAGGTAAAAAATATAGTAGTGCAAGATGGATGCAATATTAGACGCAACACTAAATGAAAAATAGGATGTAAATTTATACGTCACACCAAACACAAAAGTGGATACAAAATTCGACCTTATGTCCGACGCAAATGTTGACACAAAAATGGATGTCACACTAAATGCAAAATTGGATGCAAAAAGAAACTCAACACTAGACACAATTAATGACTCAAAACTAGATGCAATACTAGGTCCAAAACTAGATGCAACATTAGATGCAAAAGTGGACTCCTAACTAGACGTAAAATTGGACATTAAATTGAGCACAAAATACGGTGTATCGATGGACATAAAACCAGGTGTAATACCAGGTGCAAAACTGGAAGCAACACTTGGCGCAAACAAAATCTTAAAACTAGACACAATATTGGATGCAAGATAGGACAAAACATTGGATGTAAAACTAGACGTAATATTGAATGCAAGATGGGATGCAACATTGGAAACAAAAATAGATGCAATATTAGATACAAACATGGGCGCAAAACTAGGTGCAACACTAGGTGCAACATTGGGCTCAAACATAGATGCAAAAAAAGACATCAACCAAGATGAAATACTAGGTGCAAACCTAGATGCAAAATACGACGTAAAACGAGATGAAACATTAGGCACAAACATGGATACAAAAAAAGACGTAAAAAAAGATACAAAATTAGATGCAAATGGGGATGCAACATAATAAGTAAAATTGGATGCAAAACTAGACGCAATATTGGGCTGAAAATTGGATGCAAACCTAGATGCACCATTAGATGCAAAATTGGACACATAATTTTATGCAAAACAAGGTGCAAAATTGGGTGCAAGACTCGATGAAAAACTAGGAGCAAAGTAAGATGCAACATTCGATGCAAAACTGAGCGTGAAATTGGGTGCAAACAAGGATGTAACAAAGGACGCAAAAAACGATGCAATAGAAGTTGCAAAATTGCGCACAAAAATGGATGTTAAAAAGGATGTAAAAAAAGATGCAATAGACAGTGTTTTATGAAAATGTACAATAGCACCAGGTTTAGCGCTGGATTGTTCACCACAATTGGGAAAAAATTACACTAAAATCTGGCGCTAAATTCGATGCTAAATCCATTTTTTGTTGTAGTGATTGCATTCCTGACACATAAAATATTAGAATTCATGTTTTGGTGAATTCTATCTAGAATCTTAGTCTCAAAGTGATAGTTTTGGTATTGGAAAGAAAAATAGGTTTGGCATTGCTTCATCAAGCATCACGATCTCTCATGTTCTACTCGGTAGAGTGCATGAGACCTATGGTATATGACTAGAGCAAAACATTGTTAAGCACAATGAAACAACAATTGAATGACTGTAAGCTGGGTAGGATAAAGAACTTTGGTTACACCGACATGCACTTTAATCTTTGAAAGGGTACCGAGTCTCAACCCTAGAGTTGAGGTGGCTCCTCACAGTCCACGGGATTCGACCTAGACTCACTAGGCATATGTGATGCAGAGGTTAGGGCGATTCAGGACATCCACTCATTTCCCACCTAACTTCTTCCATTAGTGGCGACGACATGTAATTTCCATAGATGACCATCCCTATGTAGAGATTGAATTTTGTGGAGATCATGACATACCACCATCACCAGGGTCCACAAACGACGATATAGGTAAGATCCCATTTGTGTCGGTTTTTGATTTTTTTTTCTTTCTATTTTTGATATATTTGTGAATCAAAAACATGTTTTTGTTGGTTTCAAGTACTAACATTAGGTTTATGTGCGCAGATGTGGGACCACGATCATTAAATGGTTTCCCTCGATATCGATAGAGGGGCAGAGGTGATGATATGATCGACGTTGATGTCGAGCAGACACTACAAAACATACACAAAACCTCACCCAACTGACACACATGATACCCATGGTGCAAGTTGAGGACATGCCGGAGGCTATGCAAAGAAATGTAGTGGGGGTACCCCATCCATGGGTTAGGTTGTTTAGATGGTTGGCCAATGCAGTCGTATGTTATCATGATCATTACTCGAGCCCACAAGAATAGATGTCTATGTACACATTTTGTATAGGAAATGTGTATTTTGGTGGCTTAAAGCTTGGTTTTTGTACTTATGACACTTTTGTAATATGACACCATTTTTGAACTCTATTAGGAAAATAAAAACATATAGTGATTGATTTGAGATATTTACACATGTGTTTAAATGTGAATGTTTTTTTAATGTTCATGCTTCTTTATTGATGTGAAAAGTGCCAATCGAATATGTAATTTGCATATGAATTAACAACATGATTATAAATTTAAGGTATGTGAATGTATGTAATGAATCAAATTGGAGCTCCAACAATTTTACCCTCAGGAACCTTCTCAATAATGTAGGATCCCTGATTCAGTACAATACATTTAATTATGACACCAATAACTGGGATTCAAGGTGAACTTCAAGATATTAGACACCATTGAAAATTACAACACGTAATAATTCAACAACACTATGCTCATCAACGTTATTTGATGATGGTTGGAGACACACACCTCCTAAAGACACCAAATGACCCTCAGGTGCATAGATAACCTAGGAAGATGAAGCTAGGTTCTAGGTGTGGCAACTGGCACCATCATCAAATGCTGAATAGATTGAATATTTTTTAGACATATGCCACAAAAGAGGAAGCATGTCAACAAATCGATAACACTAAAAGAAGAAAAAAAAACTATGCAAGCTGTACAATAACATACAATATGTCAGCCTCTACTAAATGTTAAGCATAGTATTTCGTAAGATAGAGCCCATTTCTAGGCTCCACCAAGGAATTCCCTTCATATTCCATATCATAGGCACCTTTCTCTATAACATGCTTCACCACGTAAGGCCCATGCCATATGGGGTTAAAATTACCCTCCCCTAAGGTTCACTGGCTTGATCATACAACAAGACCAAGGCACCTTCACTGAATTGAATGGGACAAAAAAACTTGTCATACCAAGCCTTAACGCGACACTTTTTACCTCCAGAGCCACTAAAACATCCAAACACTGCTCATTTAGGTTTGGTAAGTGGACCAAACACTCTTCTAAATTAGAAGTGTTAGGTAGAAACTCTATGGTTAGCTTCAATGAAGGGATTTTACACATAATCGGTAAAGCCGACTTCAACCCATGTACTAGTTGATAAGGAGAAAATCTAGTGGTAGTCTTAACTATGTTTCAATATTCCCACAAAGCAGGGTAAAACATGATATGCTAGTTCATTTTGCTTTGTGTGATGGTTCTTTGTAAAATAGCTTTAAGGAACATGTTAACTATTTCAACTAGCTATTCGCTTGAGGGTAATAAGAAGAAGAGTATTCTCTCTTATACGCTATTTTTGAAGCTAATTCCATCATCATCTTATTTTGAAAGCGTCTACCATGGTCAATGACAAGCTCCTTCGGGATTCTAAACCAAGTGATAATATGGTTGAATAAGAAATGACCAGTTGTCTCACCATCATATTTAACTATAGGCATATCCTTTTCCCATTTCATGAAGTAGTCTACAACCATTATAATGTGATTATTCCCCCCATCCGAATCTGGGTTGCAATCCATAAAGTCCACCCCCCACTCAGTGAAGGGACTGACGGTGATAATAAGATGTAACGGGGAGGGATGCAAGCGCATATTCTGTGCAAACCCCTAGCAAGGGTGGCGTCACTTGACCTATTTAACATAATATTTGAAGATCGACGACTACTAATAACCTGCTCTAATGATTGTTTGGGCTGTAGAAAGCCCATATAAATGACCACCTCATGCCCCAATGTGGAAATCATTCAACACAATCTCAATCTCATCACAAGTCAAACAACGACGTAAAATGGAATCCACCCCATGACAATACAATGTGTCATTGATAATAAGGTAGTTCTTAGAATTATGACATAGGCGACCTCATTCATCCCTCAAGAGGTGAGGGGGAAACTTCAAATTATGAAGATAGATGATAATATCACCATACCAAGGGTCTGTAGTTGAAATGAGGAACATATGTTCATATACTAACAAATCCTTATGAATTTTATCTTCATCCATACTAGGGATATATGATATAAGCTCCACAAATAATAATGACATCTTCGATTTTTCTGAAACAAATTTGAGGTCAAACTCTTCCAACATAACAATCCATTTATCATATTACCCCCTATCATTTATCTAGTCAGGACAAATTGAAATGGATTGATGTAGGCTATGACCGTAGTCTAGAGAAGTAAGATATAATGTCTCAACTGTTGGACTGCATGGACAATCTCTAAGGCCAAATTCTCAACGTGACTATATCAAAGTTCAACATTAATAAGATTTTGACTAAGATAATAGATAACATGTTCTTGGATCTCATCATTCTCTTGAACTAGAACCATACCAATCATCTCTTTAGAAAAGACCACATATAAAAAAAATCATGGCTATAGTCAGGTGGACTAAGCATGGGGCCTGATGCCAAGTATTTCCTAAGGGCATCGAAGGAATCCTGGGTTCGCTCATCCCATATGAATGGAGTATCATTCTTCAATAAGTGCATAAATCCTTTGGTTAAATTGACGTAAATAATGATGAATCGACGTAAGAAATTTCTCATCCATTGGAGACTTTGAAGATGTCTAATCGTGCGCTGGAGATACAACTATATAATTTCCTCAACCTTTAGCAGATTGATCCTTATACCCTCCTAAGATACAATGAATCCCAACAAATAATCAACTTTCACACAAAATATGCACTTTTGAGGATTTAGCCGAATTTGATAATGATGACATATTTCAAAGAACAAGAGAAAATGATCTAGGTGATCCCCCCTCAGATGAGAGTGAGCATCTAAATCATCTAGATAAACCTCTATAATACACTTAAGGTCATGGAAAGAAACAATCATGGCCTGCTGAAAATTGGATCCAACGTTTTTAAGGCCGAAAGGCATTTTCCAGTATGAAAAAGTACCCCAAGGAAAAATAAACATAGTCTTATGTTGATCCTCGGGTTTAATTTGGATTTGGTTATACCCTGAAAACCCATCCATAAATTATAAAAACTCACTCTCTTCACACTCATCCAAAATCTGATCAATGGATGGTGTGGGGAAATTATCTTTCAGAAAATCCATATTTAGGTCTCTAAGGTCTATGCATACACAGATGGTCCCTTGCTTCTTATCGATCATAATGGGATTGGATACCCATTTAGTTAGGGGAATTGGATAGATGAAACTAACTTTGGGAAGTTTCTCTATCTTAGGCTTAATGGCAGGTGTTTTGCGAGGGTTCATTGAATGTAGGCATTGTTGAACAGGTTTAGCATTTGGATACATTTTTATCTCATGTTCAACAATGTGAGGGTTGATTCCTAGAATTTTTTCATATGACCAAGAAAGGACATCAAAAAATTATTTAAAGAGCTCGGTGTATCTCTTGATTTCATCGGGCGAGCAGTCTGCACCGATGTAAACATTCTCAATTTTATCAGGAATCTGAGAGATGTTTATGGGAATTGTAGGAGATAAATTCACCATGTTCCCTTGGGCATATATACCATGAGTTCCAAATGGGATCACAAGATGACCAACACTCTCGCTTAAGGTCATCCTAAAGTCATCATGCTCGATCCATTTGAGCTACAAGAGGAAGAAATATCGATGATGCATCTCCTCCTAAGGTTGTTCTGGACTAGTCATAGCCTCAATAATCACATCATCTGAAGGACAAATCCCGTTGAGGAAATCATGTGAGCACGATGATGCAAACTCCCAATAAAGTAGTGCAAGGAGATCCTCCTCTTTCGTCCTTGAAGAGGAAGGAACATGGTCTACAATAGGATCAAGTGTAGCTTGATACACAATCTCTGCTACAGACAACATCATTATCATCCTAATAGGTTTACCATATTCATCCTAAGTGCTCGAAGAAGGAAGAGTCAATAGGTCCTCCAAATACATAGTATGAAATGGGACCGAACACACAAGTGATGAATCACTACTAAGAGTGGAGCTAATAGCTAGGATTGGTGCCGAAATATTAAAATTTCCCATTAACGACATATACATTCTGAAACCAACCTTATCCATTTTTAGGTGAGAGTTATCAATGGTCAGGATAGTCAATCCTGACGAGCCAGAATTATCGAAATACATTTGGTTGATCGTCATAATTTGATCCTCAAAAGGGAAGCACACCACTCAAAATACAAAGGATACGATTACTTTCATAGTGTAAATCCAGTTCTGACCCAGTAAAAGGTTGTAGTCGAAGGGTGCATCAACCACATAAAATTCAACTGGCACAGTCTTCCCTCCAAACTAGACATGAAGGGAGGGAATAATTCCATGTAGGAGAAATGAAAATCCATCAAACACAGTCAATATAGTCATAGATTTCAACAACACAAGTGAGCCACAACCATTCTAATAATCTAGAGACATCACAAAGGTCAAATTGCCGTCATCAATAAGTGTGCATTTAATGGTGTTATTAATACACTCCACATGGAATAAAAAGGCCACATGGTAAGTCAAGCGAGGTTGGACCTCGTGAGTTTCAAATCTAACTATGATGGAGGAATTAGGATCAACTACTCCAAGAACAGACAACAAGGGTATCCTTTGTGAAGGAAAATTATGAAGAACTTCAAGAGATGACATCACATGGGGAGTCTCAACCAAATCCTTGACGATTAAATAATGTTGGTCGACTCGGTAATTAGGATTGTGCCCAGAATGCTTGAGGACTCCCTTAGGTATGCAAGGTATAGCTTCAGGCTTATCAATCTACAACAGAATTTTAGGAGGTGCAGGATCCTTCCCCATATTGGTTTGTGACAAACCCTATATTTTGAGTGAGTCTCAAAATTATAATATAACATCATGTTGATGCAACCGTGGAGATATTCAACTACTAGCGGGATTTAATTCCCACTAGAATTGCTTCCAGTGTCCAATTTTGATCATGAATAAAAGGGTTAGTTAATGTAGCTGGGATCTGTGCGATGTACCTTAAGGAATCTTTAATACAAGGGAAAAAGGTATGTGAGATGGTCTCCCACACAAAATTTTCAAGGGAATTTAACCTTCCTCTTAGGTTTCTTGCCCCCCAATATTATCCACATTCTTGTCATCATTATGTTTCTCCTTCCGATTCCTACCCCATTTATTATTTATTCCCTTTCTTATATTTCTTCCGGGATGTTGGTTACCCTTTTGCTTTGACGAATGCACTGAAAGCACATCCATCGGCTGGGAGGGAGTAGATGAGATCGTAGCCTACCTATTCGCATGCTGGTTTATAGACAAATCTCTCATTTGATGTGTAACCTAGTCTATGATCTTGGTACTTGTGGAGCCAACAATATTGTGGCCCAAGTTTAAAATTAGGATCAAAGTTTGATAGTAGCATGTTAGGGATAATATCATATAAAATCCTAGACTAAGAATAGATAAAATCCATCTGCTGATCCATGAATATAGCTTGTTCCTCATTACACACTTTGTATGTTGAAACATCCTTCACAATATATGGCAATAAATATTTGAGGAACCATTCCAATAAGAAATTAAGTGGAATGCTTTCCTTAATCAACCTCTTTCATTGACGCCACTCTTGAATATGGTCAGAGATATGTGTGGATTTATCTTTCCAAAATGTTGAAAGGAGCTCTATGCCGACATCGTAGCATACCAGTAGTTGAAAGTGGTTAAGAAAGGTCATGGATAAGTCATTAAAATTCTGATAAGTGCCCCTAGGTATCTCTATATACCATTTTGTGGTAGGACCCATGAGGGTGCATTGAAATAGTCATAAACGAAAAGAGTCATGGTTTTGTGATTTCAAAGAGCACCATAGGTGGAAAGCAGTAAAATTCTCTCTAGGGTCCTCACCATTCTTACCTTCAAACTTTGGAATGTCTGAAGGAAGTTTGGAGGGAACAACTGACCACATCATATCATAAGATACTAGATCATTGGTCAACTTTGAAAGGTCAGGTAGGTTTAAAGTAGCCAAAAAGGGGATCCTAGGCTGTGCCATCTGGTTCCATGACCCTTGTTATACCCAAATCCTGTCACCAACATGTGATGAGATACTTAACACCCTATGTTTGCCCTAAATCCCAAACTTGGAGTGAAAACTTGCTCTGGATGTTAATTCCACATGAAAAAACCTAGCATCATGCTTTCCCTTTAGCTGATGAGCGGTAACTTGTTCAGCATTGCCTCAGTCCTGTTATAGAAAAGTAGTGCCACCGCGTATATGCTTTGTTCTTGAAGCAGTTCTTACCCTTCACCGCTTTGTCATAAAGGAACATAAGCGGTACCCTTGGTAAAAATGGAAAAAAGAGGATTCTCGAGGCTTCTAGAACATGAGCCTCGTGTCTTCCCTTATCCCTATCAATTTGGGTTAGTTGGAGTTGAGATCCCTCTTGGTAGGATCTTATGGACACCTCACCCACAATGATATCAACTATCCCTATCCATTGAGCCTTATAAATACAAGCTCATGTCCCATAGTTGAGGGGGATAACGGAATGGTAATGTTATTCTGTTGAATTGACTATCTAGCCCAATCCATTGGAGAGCACAAGATAGCAAGTTGGAGCTATCGGGGATGAGGTGTTTGTCTTGTGGATGCGTTTTTCAACACTAAGGAAATTGTTGTAACCTTCTTCATTCATTTATTAATGCAAAGCTGATTTCCGTCCCACATATCTGTTGTATTGATCTTGCATGTATATGTTACTGGATTCCTTAGTCACTAGTATGGATGTGTGAATAATGTTTTGGTATCTTTGATGTTCTTGTTTTTTTGACGTGTTATGCAGGTACATAGGTTCGTCATCAAAGCATTATTCCAGATGTTTACAACATTCAAGGAAGGTCTTCATCCTTTGTCGTTCACTCATTTGTTCTGGATCTGAACCATTCAGACTAAAGGAACAACCTCTGTCCACAACAGGTGCAATATTCCTGACAAGTCTGGCGACTCTGCTGGGGAACAAAGAAAATTTCAGTTGATTTGATCTTCCTCAGTACTTGAACACTTGTTCAAATCCATGCTCCAGTTTGTAACTCTCTTTAGTTAGATCTACCATCTGACTTAGCGACGTTTGGTTTAAAAATTTCATATCTATTCAGATCTGAACTACTGTGACTTTATATGCTCTGTTGTATTGTCAATTCATCAGTATTTACCTTGATCTGAGCAATTTTTAACTTGAAATATTGTTCTCTTTGTGTTTTGGATTTATTCAGGGAACTGCACATGTGCTATTAGCAATAAGCGGTGGCACCGCCTAAACCCCATTATCCATAAACGGTGCCACCGCCTGAGTGCAGTGAGCTAGAAGCGATGTTTTTCTAGAACCGCTCTACCCAAGACCCCTCCAGCGTGGTGCCATGTAGGCCTTGTTCCAGAACTTGATTTTTGTGATTTTTTTGCAAAAAGTAGGGTTTTTCTTGCTTTCAACCCTGTACTCTCAAGCTTGTTTGTTTGAATCTGAATGCTCATGGTTGAAATTTTTGTGGTAAAATTTGTTTGATTGGAAGAATTCAAAAGCTAGGTTAGGATTATTGATTATTCATTTGGTTTCATGCTTTTTAGTTGTGATTCTGAAAGGAATTTTTGAAAGTGTAAGTTTCATTTAGATCTCTTTTCGTTTCATTTATAAAGACTGAAAGAAAAGCCACTTGATTATCATCTTAATTTCATTTTTTTTCCATAGAGGACTTCTTTTTGCTTTTAAAAAGATTTTTGTTGTTGTTGAGATTAGGTCATTATTATTACTGAGCATAGGGCACTGGATCTCTGATTAACCTCACAAGATTTCAGGTTCCCTTTGTTCTGTTATCTCTCTTACATTAGTAATATCTCATCAAAAGAAAAAATAGTGTAGTTTTAAGTTAGATCTATCTATGTTTCAAAGAAAAATTGAAAAAATAGATTGCATATGCATGTAGAGTGCTTGTTGTTTTTCTTTTAGGAAAAGAGACTCTTACCCATCTGATTGCTTTCAAAAAGAAAAATGAGTTTGGAATGTGTTGTTTGTCTTTGGATTTGATTTGTTCAAAGTAGTTGTTTGGGAATTTTTGGTTTTCAAAATGAAAAGAAAATACTCTCTCTCCCTCCCGTAAGCCTTGAACGGTAAAGTGAAATATTTGCATCTACATATCTACATGGTTTTACTTTTTCTGTCAAAATTCCATGCATTCACCTAATCGTCCACTTTAAAATTAACGGTAGTTATAGGATTAAAATTTACATATAAATTTGAGTGATAGGCTAGAGACGTGTTCAGGCGTTGTTAAGTGTAGGAGTTGTTGTTACTTGTCCGCACTACATCCCGGGACTCGCGCGGTTCTTCCACGTACCGTCGGTATATCGAACAGCCTTTCATGTACCCTTGAGGTATATAGAAAGGTACTTCATGTACTCAATTGTATATAAGAAGGCCCCTTGTGAATGATTGTGCATTAGACAGCACTACTACCGATTTGAGATCCCACGTACCTTGCGTATACCGGGAGACCCCACTAGGATACCTTATCTATCTAAGAAAATCCCTTTGGCCATCTTACTTGGAGCCATACACCAAAAAAAACATTCAGGGAGATTACTAAAAATGTATCCTTGTGGTATATTGCGAGTGGCACCTTCTTGACAATCTTGGTGAGGGACCGGACTATCTGAACTCCTCCTGTCATTTAAGTTTGCTTGTTTGGCCTGTAGCTTGAGTAGGGGAATTTTTGGGGTGTTTTTTCTAGTTTTGAGACCCTAGGTTAGATAGGAACTATACAAACTGACTGAATTAAGACAGTCTAGAAGAGTACGGGGCTTGCCACTTGATTTTACTCTTGTTTTTGGAGAAGATCCTATGGAAGCTATCAACCAAGGAGTTGCTACCAACTCCCAAGTGGGAGAAAATGTGGTTGCAGAAAGCGGAGATCCATATCCTTCGCATAGTCCTCCCTTGGTTCAACAATATTATAGGGGTAATATTTCATTCCATTCTCCCATAGAAGGTCGTGTTGATGATACTACCCATCAAGATTATGGTCCTAATGCTCCATTTTGGGATACCTCTATGGGACAGGCCATTGCTTCATTTGGCACCTATCCAACCTCTTATGAATAAATTTCACCAAATGAAGAAGAACTTAGACAATACCAGGTAGCTATTCTCTGTGCAAGAGAACTTGAGAAGAAAATAGATAACATATTGGGTACACCACCACCTCATTCAACATTTTTTCCTCGTAATCCAGACCCTTGGCCTATGGGATATTGCTCACTTCCTGATTCTATGAAACCCATTGAACCTATTCTAGATCGGGATGTGACTCCACATAATCCAGGTCAAACTACCATTCCCACCACCTCCGATATTATGTCTGTTCCAAATCCTCCGGGTCTTCCGCACCTAGGGAACTTAACATTCAATTCCTGTTTCATCAATACCTTCTAGTGCCAAGGGGCAACCCCCAGCACAACCTAGATTAAATGTCACTAGAGTTGTAGCTAGTCATGGAAAGACCTATAGTATAGAACAATCTGCAGTCTATGTCCCTCCTACCCATATGAATGTGGTCAACCCCCCATCTAGTTCAGGTTAGACATTGGGGGCACAACCTGTAACCAATCAAACCTCTTGAGGGTATGGTTATACAACAAATCAAGTACCTATAGGAAATATCAATTACCAACCCACCCCTATAGGAATGCCTTATTCTAGAATTCCATATCCTAGTAATAAATTCACTCCATTGGGGCAACCTAACTGGCCCTACATGCTAGCTATCGGAGGGATACCTATACATACTCCGGGGGGTGCCAGAGGACCACCTTACAGAGGTCCTCCCTCTGGGGGGCCTAATGATCCTAGAGGGCTTGGCGGTGTTCCTCCTTCTGGTTCTAATGGTCCTAATGGTCCCGAAGGATCTGGTGGCCCCCCTCCTAGTGGTTCCAGAGGCTCTGAATGTTTACCTCCCAGGGGTCCTGGAGGGTTAGGTGGTCCTACTCCTGGTGGCCTAGGTGGTCTTGGTGGTCCCAGTGGTCCTGGTGGTCCTAGAGGCCCTAGTGGTCCTCCTCCTAGAGGCTCTAGTGGTCCTAATGGTCCCGACCCCATAAATCAACCCCTCATGGGTGGATCTTCCAACAGTTCTTCATCACAACTACAGTTTCAACAACCTGTCTATCAGTCTACTTACGGTACTACTGGTACTTATATTCCCTATCAATATTACTAGTACGTACAACCTAATATATAGTTACCTTTCCTAGCAACTTTGGACTTACCTAATTTGTCCAAGTTGATTAATGATCTGATTCAACATAACCCCTCATGGCCTCCCATTCCGGTAAAGTTACCATCGAACATCCCAAAATTCGATGGGAAGCAGGGAGATGGTCCAAAAAACCATGTCATGACATTCCATTCATGGTGTTCTTCAAACTCCCTAATGGATGATTCAGTTTGTTTAAGACTCTTCCAGCAAACTTTGACTGGTACCGCCGTGAAATGGTATATTGAACTTCTGCAAGATTCGTTTGTGGATTTTGTTTCTTTGGAAACTATCTTTCTTACACACTTTCAATTTCCTATCCATTATGAAACAGGTACATATCTCTTAACTTCTTTATGTCAGAACACCTCCACCCACATATCAGATCATATCCATGAGTGGAGAAGGCAGAGAAGACCTATTAGGGCTCGTATCCCTGATTAATTGTTAGCTGATTGGTTTACTAAATCTTTGTTGCCTCCAATCACCCGATATGTGGCTATGGACGGTGCCATTACCGAAGAGAAAGCCATTAGTCGAGCCCAATATCTGGACTTGGTATATTCCCAGTCTGGAATGTTATATGACTTGATACCTCAGGCTCCTCGTTGTTTTTCAGGAATAAACACCCTTATAACCTAGGGTCTGGGGTTACCAACTTACTTCTAAAACTTGAAGACAATTAGCTTTAGTTAAATGAAGAAAGGAAATAGGAAGACATATTGGACTCACCTGATTATCGACGGTTGATCCAAGCTTTATTTTCTTCCACTCTGCTTCTCTCCAAATCTTTCAGGGATGCACCTCCTTCACTTGCAAAGAGAAAATTGTCCAAGTACAATCTTATGCATGCATATATAACAGGCTAGATAAACAACATATATAGTGCTTAATCAAATATATTCATCAAACCCTAATACATGAAAGATACTCAACACAAAGTTGGAAGAAGAATTCTCTTTATTAACAATCAGTGAATGAGATAAGTGTACAACCCAACGCCTGAGACAAGGACTCTTCTGCAACCAAAGGACTTTGAGTTCTGCTGCTCCAAGAATTTTGAAGATATACCACTAGCATAACTTTTCTCTCCAAAATTCATTCTATTAATGCCCTCCCCAAGGCCTCTATTTATACTTTGGGAAATAGAGCAGTTTCAAAGGTTGAGGAGGTTGAGATAGTTGAGATGGTTAATGATTAGGGCTCAACTAATCTCCATTAATCATGATTTATATTTTTAATGTCGAATGGAGGTGTACGCGCCTATTACTATAAGCAACCCACGTATGACACGCGGGTCTCTTAAAGGAAACCCGCGTACAAATCTGTACGCGGGTTGTAATGGAGATAGTCACGTACAGTACACGAGTTGTCAACAAGGATAGTCATGTATGTATGCGAGTTTCAATGGAGATAGTCGTGTACGCTAATCCATTCTTAGAAAAATAAAATGGCAAGCTGGTTGAAGGATAAATGCATCTCATGTCATGCCCATCTATAGTGCTTTGGAAAACTTCAATCCTAAAATGTCCTTTTGTGTACCAACATAATGAATTGTCGACACTCAGACAGATAAGTGCCATTTGGGTTGATAAAAGATGCCCCCTAATGTGTGAGGTCAGAGGGAAGCGATGGTCAAAATACATTATAATCATTATCTTTGGGGAACTCAAAGGTCCAATGGAGTAGAGGTAGCACCTGAAACAAATACATAATAATGTCATATACAAAGTCATATATGAGGATACTATGTTCAATATACTGGAACACTAGATCCTTTACAATATTTGAGTACATCATATAGTATGGGTACAAGACCACATATATTACAAAGCTGGATCAAAGCCACAATATACAATAATGATGAGTCTTCAAAGATCTGGAAGCTGTGTAAATAACCACAACATAATCTTGCTCAACTTAGTCCATGAATGTAAAACTAAGGTCTTCATAAACAATCCCAAAGAACCAGTACAATCCAAGCCATGTGAATAGATGTTATTGAAGTCGAACATGGAGCGGATTCAACAGATTATCAATCAATAGGTGATAATCAACAACTGAAGCAAAGGAATTCACCAATAATAAAAGTGAATCCTGAGGTGAGATCGTCAAAAATATAGGTCTTTGTCGTCAGGAAGTGTTGATCCGGAACCATACTGTGATAAGGAAGGAAATAGATCCTCCAACGGATCACAAGAGTGACTAGGAACTGGGTAAAGGAAGGGAGACACAAGTAGTAACAAATATGACAATGATGGAATCAGGATATAGATCAGACACAGGGTTAAGTCCTTGATCAATGAGCACGACACAGAGATGACCCAAGGCAGCTTTTTAACTTTACATATAGAACAACTAAACTTATCTGTCATGTAGGAGACATGATCATATTCCCGAGGTAGAATTGACAAGAGGAGGAGTAAGAAACTCAAAGTAATAGCTGAACTAAAAGTGAACATTGAGACATGAGTATCGGAAAAAATAGAGAGTGCTTTGTTCAAGGATGACATGCTGCTACTAACTGAGAACCAAAAGAAAAATTCTTCCTTACCTTCCTTGTTAAATTTTAATGAGTCCAGGAAAGTCAACTCAGATCTCTCTTCATTTTTTGACAAGCTTGAAGAGAAGAGGGAATAATGGCTGATAGTGTCACTGATTCGTGGATTTTATGGGCCCGAACTAGTCAATGCTCACTCGGTATTTTCATATTTAGAGAACCTGAAAATTCCAAAGAAGACTCCAAGGGGGTCCTTTTTCATCCAATTTAGTCTCCTAAGGCTGGAAAAGTATAAAACTTACCACAGAAGAACTCTCTTAACTTCCGTAGAAGAAAAGGTGAACCTTTTTCATACTTAGCTAGGGAGGTTCGAAAAAGGTTAAACTACCACCTACCCAATGCTCCTTTGAGAGCAACATATAGATTGAGTTTTACGAGTGTGAAGGAAAGCAAGATCACTTGAAAAGACCCATTTGAGTACGAGAAATGGGGCTTACAACAATAAAATCGATGCTTTGTTCTTGGTTTTTAACGAGCATGACAAAGACACAAAGTACACTCGAATTTTTTTTCATGTTTAGGTCCAGAGCATGAAAAAGAGAAAACTGAGCTCATACCGGGTGTTCCTTTTCTGTAAATTTAGTCCCTCAGGTTCGGAAAAGTGATAAACCTGTACCTGAGAATACTCTTCTCAATTCCGAAGAAAAGAGAGTGATCCTTTCTTGTATTATTCCACATGGTCCAAGAAAGAGATAACCTACCACCAATGTGGATGCCCATTCATGTATTCTTAATGAGCTTAAATGGACAAGTTAACTCGGTAGTCAAGTCTGTTTTAAGGAGTTAGACCTGGGCCTAAAGAAACTCCATACGGGAGGGGAGTCCTATAAAGGGATAGCTTGTAAAAAGAGACCAAATGAGGGTCAATTTGGCGTGAAAAATAACTAAAAATATTCCCCTAAATCAATGACAACTGCAGTATGAGTATCAAAAGACAATAAATTGGTTCTAAATGAGGATACTCATAGGAGGAGGGTCCTATCCACGGAAGAACAATGGTAAAGACAAGGAACTAATGGTTAAAAATACCATAGTCCGTGGAAAAAATGTTAATGCTAGGTTCAAGATGGAATAGGTATAGATGCAGAATGCATGTGAAGCTACAAAAACCATCCTATATGAGCAAAAACACTTTAAACATAATGATAGACCTATCACATGGAAAAGGAAACATGGTATTAGTTTTTTAAACTATGAACTATAGGGAAAAAACCCACTTGAAAAATAAATTTTCTATATATAGTTCAAAACATAAATAAAACTCACCATTTGGATTTTTAACCATAGAATACAATTTTATACCTCTACCTTCAATTGCTTGGTGTGGACAATCCAGTGGACCATTTCCAAATCCGCAAGTGTCAGGTAATACTACAATCCATGCTCTTTCATTTGATCCAAGAATTATTAAGATTGAGCCCGAATTTCATATTTTTAGGCACCTTCAAAAAGAAACGCTGTGTACGTGGGTTTGATATGTTAAAAGTCGCGTACATGCATTTTGTATGCGGGTTTCCCAAAGGACAGTCACGTACAGTACACGACCTGCCTTAAAATACAGTTGCGTATGCTGTGTGAGGTGGAAAAAAGAATATGTAGGGTCAAAATTCCAAAATTTTATATGAAACTAAGGTTTTAAATTGCTTGTTTATTAGGTTGAAAGATGGTGCTTGAGTGGAGGGAGCGGGAACATGAAGACATGGACCAAGAATCTCTTCAAGATTCCCCCACCATGAATGTTTTACGTCAAAGTGGGTTATTGAAGTTTTTCTTTACTTCACCTATGCGGGCTAATGTCTGCCTCTTAGAGTTCTTGATAAATTATTGGGATCATGATTTGGGCATGTTTTACCTTCAAGGTGAGTCCTTGGAGATTACTTCTGAGGATGTCTATTTCATTGATGGTCTATCACGACGGGGAGCTCCGATAAAATTGGAAGGAACTGGCAGAGGCAGTGACCCTCTAAGTGTACATAACTATATTGATATATACTGCGCACCAGGAACACAAAAAAGGGTAGCTGCATCCCTATTGTTCACATATGTGACCTTCCTTTACAGGTGGTGACGAGTACTATAGTGAGGGTTGCAGGGTCATCATCACTTCACCTTGCAACACAGAACCATATGAGACTAGCAATAGATTTTATGTAGGGAGCCCTATATGATTGGTGTTCGGGAGTGATCTCAACTATGAGAAAATAGCTCTCTCACTACAAAAGAGGCAGGAGGAATAATTTTGGATATTCTAGCATACTAGTAGCCTTCTTATTTGAGAGAGTGATAGGATTGAGTCCTGCAGTGCCACTACCATTTGATTCTCCTCGTCAGCCCAGGCTGAGCAGGTGGGGAGATATTTTCCTCTTCCAGGGAGGTGGTGGATCGGTGCAGAGTGTCTATGATGATGACTTCTAATTTTGGTGGGAGCGACAGTTTCCAGCTTTGGAGCAGTTTCCATATGCTGGAATGGATTTCTGTGGTGATGTTGATCTCGTCCTCCCTCCAGGAGGAGCATGGGGAGAGTTAGGTATTTTTTATTTTCAAAATTTCAAAATTTTTATGAATTTTAAATATAAATATATATACATATGTATAAGAGTTCTAATCCTTTTAACATGTCAAAATGCAGATATTGGACCAGTCCGCCCTGATGGGCATCCACACATGTATCTGCATCCTATCTTGGGAGAAGACCAGAGCTTGATTAGGGTTCTCGAGGGGAATATGGCCAGGCTTACCCATAGAGTACCTACCTTACGGATTGAACACATCCTAGCCATCATGCCGGAGTTCGTGGTTGGTGTACCACCTGTTGGGATATGCCTTTTGAGGCAGGTAGCTAGAGAAGTACTGGTATACATAGATGCTATTGAGGCTGCTGAAGCCAAAGAGGCTGAAGAAGCTAGAGTACAGGGTGACCGGGGGGACCAAGGTGGTCCATCTTAGACCTAGGGTCATTTTGATGGACTTAGATCCATATTTTGTATATTATACAGTTATGACTGGATTTGAGGATCAGAGACTCGACCTATCTATATGGACAGATATTCACACACACACACACACATATATATATATATATTCGCCAGTTTATTTACAAATGTTTTTTATGTGTTTGCTGTATACTTTTTATGTAATATGTGTTAAATGCAAATCCAAGATGTAATTAACGTATGCATCAGTTAATGAATTTTGAATCCTTGGAATATGATTGAATGTAATCAACTCAAAATATCTTTCCAATAACCTAACTTGCATAAACTGACGTAATAGAATAGGGTTCCACACCTGATAAGCCCGATTGAGCTGGAAAACCACCGGTTGAGAGTCCAGTCGGACTTCTAGCTGAGTGATAACACGTGAAAAAGAATCCCATAGAAGCCCAATAACAGCCCTATATTCAGCCACATTATTAGAAGCATGACCTAAGCAAGCGCCTCCTGAGGAAACTAACTATCTTGAGGGTGAATAAATGACCCATGCAGTCGAAGCTAAAATACAAATGTGGCGACTGGTGCCATCAGAGAAACCTACGAACCTCTCGGAAGACATCTAAAACAACCAGCAAATGGTATAAAAAACACAAACTGATGAACTAATGTACATAAAAATACATACAATAAAATACAAGAAAAAGTGCTAAGCCTAAGAATAGTACTTTTTCAGGTAGAGCCCATTTCTAGGCTCAGCCAACTTATTCCCATCAAAATTTATCAATTCATATCGTATTTCTTTAACAATTTCGACACAAAATAAGGTCCTAACCACATAGACCTGAACTTTCCTGCTCCCAGGGGTTCTTTGTCTTGGTCCTAGAGCGAAACAAGTTCTCCCTTAGAGAAAATTCGAGGCGTGACTGATTTATCATATTGGATTTTGACCCTATTTTTATGAGCTTGGTTTGCTATCAGCGCATCTCTACGCTGTTCATCAAGGTTTTCTAAATGTAATAGACATTCTTCAAGCTCAGTCGTATCAGGTAAAACATGAATAGCAATTCTTAAAGACGGGATTTCACATTCAATCAGGGTAACAGACTCCACTCCATGGACGAGTTGGAAAGGTGAAAACCCTGTAGCAATTTTTACATTAGTTCGATATGCCCAAAGTGCCGGATATAGCATGATATTCCAGTTGGAACGGGTTGCATTAATAGTATGTTTGAGGATAGTCTTGAAAGTTTTATTAACAACCTCGACTTGACCATTTTGTTGAGGATAGAATGGAGATGAATGTTCTTGTCTAAATCCTAGCATAGTGGTCAGTTCAGTCATCATGCTATTTTGAAAATTACTGCCATGGTCAGTGACAATCACCTCAGGTATACCAAATCGTGCTATAATTTGATTGAACACAAAGAAAGCTGCAGTTTCCTCGTCATCTTTAAAGGTGGGCATTGCCTCTGCCCATTTCGTAAAATAGTCCACATCGACAATGATATATTTGTGCCCCCCAGCCGAGGCTAGGTTACACGTCACGTAATCAATCCCCCACTTCATGAAGGGGCCCATTGAGATGATGAGAAATAATGGAGCAGGATGTGACCGCATTTTTCTGGTATAAAGCTGACAAGGGTGACAGCGCTTCACTACTTCCACACAATATTTAAAGATTGTGGGCTAGAAATAACCGACACGTAATATTTTCTGGGCCGTTGCCAACCCAGATAAATGACCCCCACACGCTCCACTATGGGAATCATTTAGGAAAATATCCACTTCCTCGTGGGTAAGACATCAATGCAAAACATAATCTACCCCCCTACGGTATAAATTATCTCCTATGATGAGGTATTTCTTGGCATGTAGGCGTAGTTTACGTCGTTCTTCCCGTGAGAAAGATGAAGGATACTTCAAAGTCTGGAGATAGATAAGTATATCTCCATACCAGGGATCAGAGGTGGCAATCAAAAAAATGTGCTCATCTGGGAATGAGTCTTCTTCAATAGCTACATCTTCATCTACTAGAAATTATGCAATAAACTCAGCAAAAACTAAAGATTTTTTGGATTTGGCGGACCAAAATCCAAGTAAAACTCTTGGAGAATGACTATCCATTTGTTGAATTTGCCTCCAACTATCCATTGGGACAAAACATATTGAAAAGGATTAACATCTGCCACTACCGTTGTAGTCCTTAGTAAGATGTAGTGACGTAACCTCTGAACATCATAAACAACTGCTAAGGCCAACTTCTTGCCATGGGAGTACCTAAGTTCAGGTCTGGCTAAAGCACGACTAAGATAGTAAACGACATGCTCTTGGATCTTTTCTTCCTCCTGGACTAGGACTACCCCTATGGTCGACTCAGATGCAGCCAGATACAATATAAAATCCCTAGAGTAATCTAGCGGATGCAATAATGGTGCCGACAATAAAGATTTTTTCAATGCCTCGAATGCAAGTTGTGTAGTTTCATCCCATACAAATGGGGTGTCTTGTTTTAGCAGGTGCATGAAACCCTTAGTAATATTGGCATATTTTACAATGAAACGTCGAAGAAAATTGGACTTTCCCTATAGGCTCTGAAGCTGCTTGATAGAACAAGTAGGAGGCAGATTTACAATGGCCTCAACTTTTAATGAATCCACCTGAATGCCTCTGTTAGAAACAATGAATCTGAGGAATTTCCCTGACTCGACATAGAACACACACTTGTGGGCATTCAAGTGAATTTTACAGTATCTACATCATTCAAATATCAAACGTAAGTGATTTGGATGTTCAATCCTCTTATGAGAATGTGCAGGCAGATCATCAAGGTAGGGTTTGACAATGGATTTAATATCATGAAAGGCAAAATTCATTGTCCACTGAAAGGTAGACCCAACATTTTTCAATCCAAAGGGCATTTTATTGTACACGAAGGTACCCCAAGGAAAAATGAAAGTAGTTTTATGTTGGTCTTCTGGTTTTATTTGAATTTGATTATATCCGAAGAAACCATCCATAAACGAAAAAACTTCACTTCTCGTGCAAGCATCAATAATTTGATCTATAAATGGCATGGGATAGTTGTCCTTAGGACAGGTTTTGTTTAAATCTCTAAAGTCAGTACATACACATATGGTCCCCTGCTTCTTATCAATAGGAACAGGGTTGGATACCCATTCCATCAAAGCTATGGGATAAATAAAACCGACTTTCAACAGTTTTTCCACTTCAGCCTTCACTGTTGCCACTTTACGTGGTTTAATAGGTCTCAAATTTTGTTGAACAGGTTTAGTGTCAGGGTATGTTCGGATCTTGTGATCGACTAAAGATGGATCAATGCCTGACATCTCCTCATATGAACAGGAAAAAACGTCGCAGAATTCCTTAAACAAGGCGGTATAAATCGCAATCTCTTTAGGAGAGCAGTTTGCGTCGATATGTATATTTTCCACAACATCAGGATTTATAGAGATGTTGATAGGGATGGTAGAAAAAATATTTTCCATATTCCCCTTAACAAACATTCCTTCCCTTGGTAAGGGATTAATGAGCATATCAACATCATCTTCGAGTCTCATATGAAACTCTTGATTCTCTATCTTGCTTAACTCTGGAAGAAAATAGGATCGATAGTGAATATCTTCACAGATATAATATTTTCTACACATGGCTTCCAGAATGGCTTCATCAGAAGGTAAAACCATATCTAAAAAATCTGTAGAATGCAAAGAGTTTTCTGCTCAAGCAGGCAAATAGACTTCTTCCAATTCCTCTGGGACTGAGAGTGGAACTGAAAGGGGATCAACAGTGGTTTGTGTGATAGATTTATAAGCCACTTCCACTACCGATAAGGGCACTTTAGGTTCATGGTGGGTAGGGAGAACCCAAGGATTAGTCCTATCAACAATCGTGGCCATGGACTTCCCCACACTAGTAGAACCTATATAATTAATTAGAGCTAGAAGATCAAATGTGCCCATCAATGATGCGTACATTCTAGCTCCTAAGCTCTCTGCAATAGGTTTGTCTTGATCAACCAATAGTAAAGTGGACTCATTAGATTCCATGCGGCCTTTTCAAGTAAAATTGAGTTGGTCAACAGTAACCAACTTCCCTTTGTGTGGAAAAACTACCACCCAAAAGACGACCGATGCAATAGAAGACATGGAATAAGTCCAACTTCTTCCCAAGAGTAAATTATTGTCCAAAGGTGTATCAATCACCTCCACCTCAACAGGCACTGCTTTCCTTTCCAGCTTAATTTCGAAATCCGGTAGGATACCATGTGGATGGAATGACCTTCTGTCGAAAGTAGTAAGCAGGGTGTTTGACGGGATGAGATTTGGGGATCCGAGAGCTTTCAATGGACAAGGAAATAACACATGTAGAAGCACCCTCATTGACAACTGCCCTTCCAATGGTCGTTCCACCATGGATGACATCTATCGATAAGGCTACATGGTAAGGTAGGTGAATTTTGACATCAGACAAGTGAAATTTCGCCATGAGACTTGATGAGTCCATACTGCCTAAGGCTGCTAAGAGTGCATCCCGCTGGGCGGGACAAATCTGTAACACCTCTAAAGCCGACATTGCACAAGGTTTCTAGGCTAAGTATTCAACTACGGAGTAGTTGGATGCAGCCCTAGCATTAGGATTATGCAAGGTCTTCTTAAAGACACCTTTCAGTATCTTGGGCATAATTTCTGCAGGTTTCTCGATCGTGAGAGGGTTAGAAGTTTCACCTATAAAATTACCCTTCTCCAAGGTCTCTTTTTCATGGTTATTATTCCTGGTCTTTAGTAAAGTTTGAGATTGAACCATGTTGATATAATTGGGGTCAGGGGCATTTGGGGTGCCCCCTGCTGCATTCGAAGCTGAAGCAGAATTCTGTCCTTGGGGAAAAGGATATTTCAGGATAGCTGATTGTTGAGCTTTTAATAGATTCTGAGCTTGTTCCATAAGGGGACAAAGATGGGTGAGGTGATCTTCATGGCACACATTACATGGGAATTTCACCCTCTTCTTTTATTTCTTGCCCCCATCAGTACTATTTGTGGGTTTTTGCTTGTTTTGATTTCCCTCCCCTTTCTTTCCTCTCTTCTTTTTCCCATCAAGCTGCTGATTTCCCTTCTGAGAGGTCTGTGCAAAAAAATTTGCATTTTGGGGTGAGGGGCAGCCTTTTTCACCTCTACTGTAGAATGTTTGATGGACAGCTAATGGAGCTGTTTGGCCAAGGATTCTACAGTGGGAGAATTCACGGAACCAACCAAACCATCAACATGGGGTCTGGGCTTAGGTTTCTCTGCATCGTGTATTGGCCTCGGTGCGTTAGGGATAATCTCGTATAAGTTCCTAGATTGAGAGTAAGTCAAATCAAGTTGCTCGGCCCTGAGAATGGCCTCTTCCTCGTTCACCACTCTTGAAGTAGATACGTCCTTAGATATATAAGGCAATAGGGATTTAAGGAACCATTATAATAAGAACTCAGGGGTAATAGTGGCTTTAATAAGGCTCTTACACCTCCTCCACTCTTGGATGTGGTCCGAGATATGGGTGGCCTTGTTCTGCCAGAAGGTAGATAACAAGTCCGTTCCAAAATCATATCAGACAAGAAGCTGGAAGTGACTAAGGAAAGCATTAGCCAAGTCCCAAAAACTATTGAACGCAGTAGAAGGCAACTCAATGTACCATTTTGCTGCAGTACTCATCAAGGTTCTTTGGAACATCCTCAACCAAACTGAATCTTCATTCAATGAGTTGGAAGAGCACCATAAAAGAAAAGTGGTGGCATGAGCCCCAGGATCTTCACCAACTTTGCCTTCGAATTTTGGGATGTCCGAGGGAAACTTGGTAGGTACAGGTGGCCAGGAGGGATCATGCCTCACTGGGTCATTCATCAGTTTAGACAAATCTGGCAAGTTTAACGTTGCCAGGAATGAAAGCTTAGGTCTAACCGAAGCATTAAAAGTACCAGTTTGGGGATTATAGGGACCTTCCTCCGTGTTCCTATATGTGAAGGTGGGGTTTCCCCCTGCTACCAGTTGTGAAGTGGATGGGTTGCTTTGAAAAGGGTTCCATCCATAAGCCACAGTATTGTTTGTGTAAGGTGCAGTATAAGAGGTTCTGGCTGCCCTAGTCAAAACTGGGGTTTGAAATACAGGAGCAGGTATCCCTCAGATAAAAAGCAAAAAGGGAGAGCTTGTGAATGGAGCAAAAACTGTGGTTTGTAAACCTTGACCATAAGGGTTGGTGTTTCCAAACTACACCCCTACATAAGAGGGTGTAGGGCCTACGTATGGATTGGATGGGGGAATGTGCCCCCCATTCAAAGTAAATCCTTGGACAAAAGCCAAGGATCCTACTAGACCACTCTGGGTAGTGTGTGTGAAGGAGGTAGGTACAGTAGGTACACTAGGAATCCCAGTGACCATTCCACCAGAAGCACCTGCTAGAATTGTGGAGCTAGTGGTTGAACCACTGGGCTCGCTGGAGTTAAGGGCATAGTAGGTATGTTTGTTCTAGGGGTACTAACCAGGGGCGGTAGCACCCCTTTAGCCGAAGTGGCTGAGGTGAAGGTAAAAGAACTTTCTCATGTAGTAGACATTATCCTTCCCACAGGGACACCAATCACGGGTGGATCAAAAGGATGAACCTGAACGATCATAGGATCATTTAAATCAGTTAGAGGTGTATTAAAATTCCTTGCAAACTTGTCAACCTGCAAGTCTTCTATCTCAACTGTGTTTAAATTAAGACAGTTTTCCCTAAGTTCTGGTTCACCTGAAACTTCACTGACTCATATTGATTCAAATGAACCGTCTGTGTCCAATCTCCGCCTTTGTGGGGGAGGTGGAGGTTCTAATGCGATAAGAGGAGGAAGGTTTTGCAACCTTTGGACCTTCTAATAGGTTAGTCCTCCACGATTATAAATTTGAATTTTCAAACCCTAAGGTCAGATAAACATAGACAAACCATAGAGAAATCACTACGAAAATTCCTAAAGTCTCAACAGTTAGAAAGGGTCAAATATATGCTTTCCCAAAGAAAGCTGAAAGACAGTTTCTTGGCATCCTTGAAGAGGTTCTTAGGCACAAGTGGAGGAATCACCCATCTCCCTCCTACACTTTCAACAAGGGTTACCTTCCAAGTTCGTCCAAGGTGAACCAGAAATAGCCTTTCGGTTTACCTGTGCATGAACCCTAGATGTCAAGAGACTAGAGGCTACCTTAAGTATTCCAATAGTCTAGTGGGACAGTCGAAATCCTACTTCATACGCATGGGCAGGGTAGTTGAGCCCGAAACTCTGTCTAGGACAGAATCCCCAGATGCGTAAAAACCTTGGTTTACATTTCAACAAGGAATCAAAGGGTTATCTCCTCAGTCCAATGCCTCCATGCGGCCTCGTGCTTGACTCCCATTTCAGAAGAGCTTCCTAGATACTATCGATAAAGAGAAGGATTTACCTATCGATTGGTCCACTATGTCTATATTTAAATACTTATGGGAAGTTTACACTTCCTATCCCACAAGTATAGCCTAAGTTAGTAGGTGTATGGCCCTATAAAACAAAAAATTACTAATAAATTTTAATTATAGCGTCCATTTTAAGGGCTATTTTTTACTCAGAAGGCAAGTGGAGTGAAAGACTATGATGTTATTGACTTGATAAGAAATGTAAAAATAACAGGTGTATAAACGAATTTCAAAGCAAATGATCACTACTTAAAAAAAAAAGCTTCTCTTTTTTTTTTTTTTTTTTGTAAATATAAACTGATGAAAATGCAACTAATAAAGAGAAAACTAAGACTATATTTTTGTAATTTTTGAGATCTTATTTTAAAAATTGAAAATAAAACTACTCTATTCAAAACAAATGCAAAAGTTTCTAATGTTTTCTTTTCACTTTTCAAATTCCTCAAAAACTACTATGCATCTAAATGCACAATTCTTGAATATGCTTGAATAAATTAACTGTATAAAGTAATCAAAATGAAGCAAAGCAAATTCAAAAAACCAAATATCAACCACCTAAGGAAGACTTAGAAAAACCTAGCTTGGGAAGACACAATGAATGGAAATCATTGAAATCAAACAAAGGCAAGTGACAAACCAACCCTATCCAGAGATAGAAAAGGATAAAATGATGTGTAGAACCCTGATCACTGATTCAGACAACCAACACTTGAACCTCTCACCCAACAGGAAAATCCACTTCAAATTGCTAACATAAAAACGATCCAAGTAATAAAAACTCAAGGGATTACAAGGAAGCACAAAGTATGGCTAACAAGGTCATCAAACTTATAGTGCAATGTTAAAATTAAAGACCACTAAGTAAAACAAAATCCACAGAGGGACAGGGACAAGCAAACCCGAACCCAAAAATTTTGTTGCTCAAGCTTGTACGCGACTGTGTACAAGAGCAAATCGCATACGGTATGCGCCTGTGCAATAGAACAACCCATGTACACAAACCTAGGTACGTGACTATGTAGTACATCAACCCACATACAGGAGTTAAATTTTTCAAAAAAGAGAAAAATTATAAAAGGTCTTCAAATACCACTACAAGTATGAACCAAGACAAGACACCACACACTGAATCAAAGCAAAGACTGGGCACAGATCTACAGAGTTAACCCACAGCAGTTTGGGCTCCCCAGCGGATTCGCTAGTTTTGTTGTTCAGGAATAAACACCCTTATAACCTAGGGTCTGGGGTTACCAAATTACTTCTAAAACTTATAGACAATTAGCTTTAGTTAAATGCAGAAAGGAAATAGGAAGAAATAATGGACGGACCCGATTACCGACGATTGATCCAAGCTTTTTATTCTTCCGCTCTGCTTCTCTCGAAAGATTTCAAAGATGCACCTCCTTCACTTGCAAAGAGAAAATTCTTCAAATACAATCTTATTTATGTATATATAACAGGTTAGATAAACAACATATATAGTGCTTAATCAAATATATTCATCAAACCCTAATACATGAAAGAGACTCAACACAAAGTTGGAAGAAGAATTCTCTTTATTAACAATCAGTGAATGAGATAAGTGTACAACCCAACGTTTGAGACAAGGAATCCTCTGCAACCAAAGGACTCTGAGTTCCACTGCTCCAAGACTTCTGAAGATATACCACCAGCATAACTTTGCTCTCCAAAATTCATTCTATTAATGCCCTCCCTAAGGCCTCTATTTATACTTTGGGAAATAGAGTAGTTTCGAAGGTTGAGACAGTTGAGATGGTTAATGATTAGGGCTCAACTAATCTCCATTAATCGTGATTTATATTTTTTAATGTCGAATGGAGGTGTACACGACTATTACTATAAGCAACCTGTGTATGACACGCGAGTCTCTTAAAGGAAACCCGCATACAGATCTGTACGTGGGTTGTAATGGAGATAGTCGCGTACAATACGTGAGTTGTCGACAAGGATAGTCGCGTATGTACACGAGTTTCAATGGAGATAGTATCATATGCCAATCCATACTTAGAAAAATAAAATGGCGAGCTGGTTGAAGGATAAATGCATCTCATGTCATTCCCATCTATAGTGTTTTGGAAAAATTCAATCCTAAAATGTCCTTTTGTGTACCAACATAATGAATTGTCAGCACTCGGAGGAAGAAGTGCCATTTGGGTTGATAACACTCGCCCAAGCACCGATCCTTCCAAGTCACCAGCAGAAACCCTTGTTGATGGGATTGTTGGTTCAATCCAGTCCCCTCCAACAACAAAATCTACCAAGCAACCCCAAAATTCCACTCCTACTCATTCAAATCCGAAGGTTTCCACTGAGATAAATTCCATTCAGAATACACAAACGCCCATCAACAATAAAAAGAAAGGTAAAGCCAAAAACAAAAAACCTGGAAACCAACAGGAGAATCCAAAATCAACCATCAACGAGAATGATAAAGGGAAAAGAAAAGAGAAATGTCCATGTTTGCTATGCGAAGGTGACCACTTCATGAAATAGTGTCCTCATCGTGAAGAAATCACTCAATTTCTAAAAACTAATCCCACGCTAGCTGTTCTCATGGATCCTTTTCCCTCTGAACAACAGTTGATAGACCACATGTCTAATCAGGGAAATTCTAGTTCTTCAGAGGAAATTTGCATGATGTCCTTAGACACTATCAATTTGAAAACTCAAAGTCAAAGTTATGAAAAACCCATAGACAAGAAAGAATACAATTCCTTCTTTAGGAAAAGCTCCCTCTCCAGGTTCTCTCGAGTCCTCATCTACTGGTCCCCTAACCATCGAGAAACCTAATCTCGACATGGTTTTGTACCCACCCAAGAGTACTTTTAGGAAGGCTGTTTCTAATCCTAATGCCCGAGCTACCAAATTTTATAATGTAGTTGAATATATTGCTTAGGAACCATGTGCAATGTCAACCTTAGAAGTACTCCAAAGTTGTCCTACGCAACGCAAAAACTTGTTAACTGCGTCAAGAGCTTTAGACCTGAACAACACTAATTTGATTCATTTCAATGTCGAGAACTATAAGTCTATACTACCTCACAAACTTGATTTCTAAATCATAACAAAAGTAGTCGGAAAGAAGGTCTTTAGAACTGTCTTAGATGAAGGAGCTTCAACTTCAGTTTTGTCCCTATCTTATTGGAAATCTATTGGCTCTCCCGAGCTTGTAACATCACCAATGACTCTGAAAGACTTTGATGGATGAGGTTTCCAGCCCCATGGTCTCATACCAGCCCTTTCAGTCGAGCTTGGGGGAAAAAATGTTTCCATTCAAGTGGAATTAGTAGATGCCCTATTAGACTACAACCTCATATTAGGAAGAAATTGGTTTTATGCCATGACTGTTGTCGCTTCGACGGTATTTAAAACCGTCTAGTTTCCACATCTTGGGAGGATTGTATCCATTGACCAGCTCAATTTCTATATGTCAGATGTTACTACCCCTATGGGTAATAACATCCCTATGTTAGGCCAATCCCCTCCTCCTTACCAGTTGATTGGGGTAGGCATGCTGAAGGATTCTTCCCTTATGGGGATTTTTCCGTCGAACCGTCCTGACACAGACATGATGACAGTAAATATGATTTCTTTGTTTGATTATGATCCAAAGGGAAAACAAATTATTGAGTCCACCTCGTTGAGTCCACATGAAGTAATGCACAACGTTATCCAAACCCTTTCCGATGACCACACTAATGACCTTCATCTAGTGGCTTCAGACCCTTACCACCTGCCCTACTAGTTAGAACCCTCTCGTCCTAGTCTGGATGATCTCTCCCAGAATTTTCCTTCTGATGAGTCCATTATGGAGACTATGAGTATGAATGAACCTACATAGGAGGATCATCACCATAGATCCTCGTTCCTACCCAACACCAGTTCGGTAGACCATGATTTTGCATCCCTTTTTACTACTGATATTGTCAAAACACCTCAAACTCCTATATTGTTGCAGAACACGGATTCTAATGGAAACCTATGCAACATTACTCAAACAAATCCAATTGACATATCAGCCAAGCCTGGCACCCTTGAGCATGTTCATGTTGGTCATAACTGCTCAGCAGAAGAATCTGAAGCATATAGAGCACTTTTCAAAGAATTCCAATATGGTTTTTCCTGGTCTTATGAAGAAATGCCGAGGATAGACCCATCCATTGTGGTTCATGAAATAAAAACCTATCCCACTACAAAACCTGTCAGGCAAAAACTGAGACAAGTCCATCCATGGAAAGCTGCAACTATCAAAGCTGAAATAGAAAAGATTCTAAAAGCAGGGTTTATTTATCCCATACCCCTGATGGAATGGGTATCGAACGTCGTCCTTCTCAATAAAAAGTAGGGCACCATTAGAGTCTGCATTGATTTTAGGGATTTGAACAAAGCTTGTCCCAAAGACAACTTTCCCACTCTGCATATCGACTAGATTATCGACAACTGTGCCGGAAGTGTCATCTTCTCGTTTATGGATGGATTTTCGGGTTATAATAAAATTGAGATTTTACCCACCGATCAGAACAAGACAACATTTATTTTCCCATGGGGAACCTTTGCATATAGGAAGTTACCATTCGGTCTAAAAAATGTTGGAGCCACTTTCCAGCGTGCTATGTCCTATGCATTTCACAATATAAAACATATTGTAGAGCCGTACCTTGATGACCTCCCAACTCATCCATGAAGATGGGAGGACCACCCTGGTCATCTTAGAGACATTTTCCTGAGATGCTGTCATTATAACATACGGCTCAATCCTCATAAATGTGTGTTTTGCATTGAGAAGGGAATCCTGTTAGGTTTTGTGGTTTCTAAAGATGGCATCCAGATAGATCAATTTAAAATTGCCACTATTCTAGTCCTACCAGCACCAACCAACCTTCTAGAACTCCAATGTTTACAAGGGAAGGAAAAATTCCTCTGTCATTTTGTTTGCAATTTTGCAGAGAAAACACATAGTTATATGTGTCTCCTTAAGAAGGACACTCCGTTCTTTTGGAATGACCAAGCCCAATGGTCCTTTGATAATCTCAAACATGCTCTGACTCACTCACTCATGATACACTCCCCAGATTATTCAAAGGATTTTTTCTTAGACATTGCTGCCTCCACTACTACCATCTCTATGGTTTTGGTGTAGGACAAATCCTGACAGCCAGGAGCACGTTATTTACTATGCTAGTAAGAATCTCATGGATTTTGAAACTTGAAACTCATGCATGGAGAAGTTAGAATTGGCCATGTTCATTGCTGTTCAGAAATTTCATCACTACATTTTGCTCCACACAACCACTGTATTGGCAGACCAGAACCCTATGTATTACATCTTGACTTGTCAAGTGCTCGGGGGAAAATATTCCCAATGGATAGTCATCCTACAAGAGTTTGATCTGGAATTTTCCAAAGCTACGTCAAAGAAATCCTTGGTCTTTGCTGAGTTGATGTGTGATCTTCCCTGTGCTTTGATGGAATCTGAGCCGAGTGATTCATTCCTGTATGAATTCCTGTTCCTGATAAGCACTACTGACCCATGGTATGACTATTTTCTCATTTATCTCCAGACACAAATATTTCAGCCCACTCTATCCTGTGACGATCATCGCCGTATCCGTCACCATGCAAAATACTACCTCATCTTGAATGATACTTTGTATAGACGTTGTATCAATTCCATTCTCTAGTGATGCCTTACCCATGAGGAAGCTGAACAAGTTTTGAATGATTGCCACTCTGAAGCATGTGGCATTCATATATCTGGGATGGCTACAACCCAGAAAATCCTTTGCGCTAGCTATTTCTGAGCTTCAATCTTTAAATATTGTCATGAGGCTATTAAGAAATTCCCACCTTGTCAACATTTTTATCTGAAAAAGCGCACCCAACCTGCTCCGTTACACCCCGTCATTTCCATTGGCCCTTTCGCCAAATGGGGGATCGATTATATGCATTGTAATCCTACCTCAGCCGGGGGGCATGGTTACATCATTGTAGGCATTGATTATTTTACGAAATGGGCTGAGGCTATGCCTACATATGTAGAGGAAGGTAAGACCACCACTCTCTTCCTGTTTAGTCATGTGATAACAACATTCGGAGTCTCGCAGTCCATAGTCATTGATCACGAATCACATTTATTTAATCAAATGATGGAGGAACTAAGTTCCAAGCTAGGTTTTCATCATGAAAACTCAACCCCATATTATCCACAAGCTAATGGCCAAGTCGAGGGAATTAACAAAGTTTTCATGACGGATAATAGGGTGTTGCATTTTCATGAAAACTCAATGCCCTATTATTTGTCATGAAAACCATCCGTAGTGGGCCTCTGGTACCTTAGTGGGAGGTCATCAATCGAGGCATCTGGGATGTCTAGAGTTAACGTCTTGAGGTTCTCCTTTAGCTCCCCTATCACATCCTCTCCCTGTGGGACAAAATGAGCTCTGGCTCTCCTGTCTAGCGGGGAGGATCCCACAGGTCATGCTGCTCTGACATATACATGAAAATATTTAAGTCTCGTTACTACACATAAAAAATATAAAACATTAAAATATAAAAACACAATTTCCATTTTATGGGTTTTTGTTTCTTACCGATATCGCCCCACTATCCACTAGGTGGAAGCGATAGGTTAGTGTCACCACTGAATTCAGTGCCCGCGTATGCATAGTCCTCAACCATGAGGAGCTGATCTCTCAGCCATCGAAAAAATGGGTCTCTGAACTTCACCTTGCCTCCACCTTCCCCTGTGCGGGCCATGATCCAGAACCACCATAGCATGCGAGGGTCTCTTGCCCTCAACTTTGTAAATACCACCTAGTGTCTCAGCTAGGGAACCCGCTCAAAAAAGAAACACGGTAGAATGGAACCGAAATCGAACTGCTTCAGCTCCCCCTTCCGACACATGGTCAGCTGATCTTTGAACACCGGTAGTAGAGCCTCCTCCCAGTTGAATACTGTGGGTGCCATAGCCTCTATAGCGTAGAGCATATGCACTCTAGATGCTTGATGTACCCCTTGGATCCCTACCACTCTCTGCATGGTAAATAAAACTATGCGAAGAGGTCCATCCACCACTACTTTTATGGGAATTTGTTTCCCCGATGTTCTAGTCCTAGGAATACAATGGCGATTTATTAGCTCCTAGGTGGTGATGTCCCCTCCACGGGAACCAGTCAAAGAGATGGTAGAACCTCGTCTCGATAGGCTTGTCAGGAAGTAGATGTCTTCTACTTCAATTATCAATACATTGGCACCCACCTCAAAATACTGTTGCTCCAGATTCTACATACGAAGAATATTCTCTAATAAGCACTCATGTGACACCATGCTGGGTGTGCAATTTTTTTTTAGAAGACCACAGTCTCTCAACGCGTCTATACAACCCACGTTTCATTTGACAAATGCATCATTATTGTCATGTTGCTTCTCTTTCCAAATAACCATTTTTGATCAATGGGAACCTGTCAAAAACCATCACAAGGCCAATTAGAAACATCATCAACCATGGAAATCACAAAAAATCATATATTTTTGCTTGTACATATATGTTTTTATTCACCCACGGTCGACACCACCTGTGTCCCATTGAGGACAGGCGGTGGCACCGCCTGTGTAAAGTGTTTTAGGCACAGTTCTAGCAGGGCACCGCTTATCCTGCAAGGGATAAAAGCGGTGCCCACATTCATGGTTTTAGGGATCGCTCAAATATCCCAAAACACCACCAAAAATAAAAAATGAAAGCATGAAATGAAAGAGCAAGTTTCAAGCTTTTACCTAGAACTGAAGGTGTGTAAATCCGATGATAGATGCTCCTAGAATCACCAATTGAAAATTTAACCAAGAAACTGCTCAAAGGGTCTTCACTATTGGTAAATGGTAAAATGTTTTGTTTTTTACTATTTACATAACTTTTATAAACATTCTAGGTTTTGGCATGTCATATTTTTTTAAAATCTATCAATCATGATCCTTTAATGCCGTTTATTGGAGAGTTTAACAGTTGTTTTTAAGTCGTTGCAGGATAAAGGGCGGTAGCAGTAAAAGTTTTGGGAGTTTGTTTTTGACTTTTTTGTACTGCCATAAAATGGAAAAAGTCTTTGAGCATTTATTGCGACACTTTGGTCATGCTCTCCAAACTTAGCATCAAAGGTCCACCTCCCTTTCTGATTCTTTTTAGACTCGTAAAATCCCTCATCATGAAAAGAGACCTAGTGGAGTCTTCTTTAAACTCTTTTTGGGCTCCTTAAATACGAAAATATTGTCGAGTGATCTTGTCTTCTTCATGCTCATTAAAGCACTTGAAGAGTCATTCATCTGATGGTAGGTTATCACGTTTTTTATTCAGATGAACTATTTTACGTAAAAGGACCCTATGGAGTCTTCTTTAAACTCTTTTCGGGCTCCTTAAATACGAAAATATTGTCGAGTGATCTTGTCTTCTTCACGCTCGTTAAAGAACTTGAAGAGTCGTTCATCTGATGGTAGGTTATCACTTTTTCGGTTCAGATGAGCTATTTTATGAAAAATGACCCTGTGCAGTCTTCTTCCATGGTTTTTCACTCTCTAAACATGATAGATATCGAGTTAAATTTCATTGGACTTGTTAAATTAAACATTGAGAGACCCTCTTTTGGGAGCGAACCCCTCCTCTCTTAGGTTCGTAAAACATATGAGTTTGGACTTGGATTCAGACGAGCTATAATGAGTGTTTGTTACCCTCTTTGAACTCGTAAAAATGAAAAGAGGCACTCATCAACCATGATGGGGAAATTATGGGAAGGGAATAATTTTGAAAATAAATGGCAGTTTGCTATTACCTTTGAACATGGCACTAATTTGTATATCATTTCAGTCGATTGGGTATTCAGCTGATTTCCATGACGATCCACTTTCATGAGTCATGTGACTCCTTTGAGTATTTCAAAAGAATTCATTGTCCATCATTGCACTGTGTGTTTGTTTGGTCTATTCATGCTGCCAAGTCTTTTATTGTGCCACCCGATGTTCAAAGGGAAGTTGAAGAAGTTTACCTCTATAGTCAAAAAAGTCTCTGTGTCAGTACTTTTGAGTCAGTCTTATGGTTACCTCATTCACATCATTCTAGAAATTTTCTTTTGAGTTTCGTGTCATTGATGTGGGATTCATCATGGCCCTCCTTTGACGAGACTATTCCTATTGACATCAGCTCATCATCCAGGAAATTGTCTTAGAGACAAAATTTAGTGCCTTGAGATCTGTATGCCTCAATCACAGATTCTCTTGCTCTTGACAAAGGTTCACAGCATTGAGCTTTGATCGATAGAATTGACTGGGTGTTTGACATCATGACATCTATTCACACTCAGTAGATTGTACGAGGGTACCTTGGGAATCATTGACATCAATGGTGATCTCCCTCGCACTTGTTAATGGTTCACATCATTGGCCGGTAATCAAGTGGTTTCTACCATGTTTGACTTTAGAACATTGTAATCACATGGATAGAATCATACTTTGTGGAAAATGAGACAAAGACCCTAGGTACTTGTTTAACACTCATTTATTTCCCCAGGTTGCGATGGAGTTTTTTATATCAAGCATGGATCCACATTTGTATGGTCGTGACTATGCTCAAATTTGCGTCTGTATGACATAGATCTATGTCCAAGTTTGAGTCCTCTATCACATGGATCTACGCTGTATTCTAGTATCCATGGTTGTTTATTCCTCTCATGGATTTTCCTTGTATTGGTTTGCAGCCATGAGTTGGTTACATTTGTCTATGAGTCAAAAGTATTGATGTATTGCAGATGCCTACTCGACAACACTCTTCAATCAAGTTGACTCTCACCTCATAGTGACAACTTGTTCTCTTAAATATCTCGCTTATCGTATCCCTCTAAGCCTCATGCTTTTGGGGGCATTCTGTTATACCCAAATCCTATCATCAACATGTGATAAGATCCTTAACACCCTATGTTTTCCCTAAATCCTAAACTTAGAGTGGAAACTTGCTCTGGATGTTAATTCCACATGAAAAAACCTAGCATCACACTTTCCCTTTAGCTAATGAGTGTTACCTTGTTCAGCACTGCCTAAGTCCTATTATAGAAACGTGGTACCACCGCGTATATGATTTGTTCTTGAAGCAGTTCTTACCCTTCACCGCTCTATCATAAAGGAACATAAAAGGAACCCTTGGTAAAAATCGAAAAAAGAGAATTCTTGATGCTTCTAGAACATGAGCCTTGTGTCCTCCCTTATCCCTATCAATATGGGTTAGTTGGAGTCGAGATCCCTCTTGGTAGGATCTTATGTCCACCTTACCCACAATTATCTCAACTATCCCTATCCATTGAGCCTTATAAATACAAGCTCATGTCCCATAGTTGAGGGGGACAACTGAATGGTAATGTTATGCTATTGAATTGACTATCTAGCCCAATCCATTGGAGAGCACAAGAGAGCAATTTGAAGCTATCGGGGATCAGGTGTTTGTCTTGTGGAGGATTTTGTCAACACTAAGGCAATGGTTGTAAGCTTCTTCATTCATTTTTTAATGCAAAGCTAATTTTTGTGCCACATATCTGTTGTATTGATCTCGCATGTATATGTTACTGGATTCCTTAGTCACTAGTATGGATGTGTGACTAATGTTCTAGTAGCTTTGATGTTCTTGTTTGTTTGACATGTTCTGCAGGTACATAGGTTCATCATCAAAGCATTATTCCAGGTGTTTACAACATTCAGGAAAGGTCTTCATCCTTTGTCGTTCACTCATTTGTTCTGGATCTGAACCATTCAGACCAGAGGAATAGCTTCTGTCCACAGAAGGTACAATATTCCTGACAATAGCATGGATTTATCTTTCCAAAATGTCGAAAAGAGCTCTGTGCCGACATCATAGCATACCGATAGTTGAAAGTGGTTAAGAAAGGTCTTGGATAAGTTATTAAAATTCTGGTAAGTGCCCCTAGGTATCTCTATAAACCATTTTGTGGCAAGACCCAGGAGGGTGCATTGAAACAATCATAAATGAAAAGAGTCATGGTTCAGTGATTTCAAAGAGCACCATAGGTGGAAAGTAGTAGCATTCTCTCTAGGGTCCTCGCCATTCTTACCTTCAAACTTTGGAATATCTGAAGGAAGTTTGGAGGGAAAAACCGACCACATCATATCATGAGATACTAGATCATTGGTTAACTTTGAAAGGTCAGGTAGGTTTAAAGTAGCCCAAAAGGGGATCCTAGGCTGTGCCATCTGGTTCCATGTCCCCTGAAGAGGTTGGTTCATATAGGTTTGATTCTGATAAAGGGTGTAGCCTTGACTGGTCGGATAATAACCACCTCCCATATGTCCTATATAAGGATGCAAGGGTATTTGATGATTAGGTATTCCCTGAGAATGAGGCACCATATAACAATAGTTATAGGATTGATAGGTCAGTTCCCCACCAGACACATGTGGAGGAACGTAACCTCCGGATACAACTAGACCAACTGATGAGGGGACAACATAGTTGTATGTAGCACTACTTCCCAAGGAAAAGTGTGAGATATAAGGAGGGTTTGACATGATAAAATCATCTGAAGTAAAATGTGTGGTGGACAATGTGTGGTTTGACATTCACATATCCAATATCACCCCCATGAGAGTGAACCCTGGTGTTAAGACTAGATGAATGGAGTGAACCCCCCCCACAAGTGGAGTAGAGGATAGACTATGACCACTCCCAAACCTAAGGGTAAGATAAGGGGTTGTGATCCCCCCCAATCCAACACCAAGGTTGGCACTAAAACCGATTTCAATTGCTGGGATAATAGGAGTGATATCCAGCATGTCGAATGTAAACAGACCCGTTCTAAAGGGAGTAGGATGATTCTCAACACCTGGCCTCTTTGAGGAAAAATTCCTATGGAGAGATGTAAAATTTGATAGCCGAGGTCGTGTAGTATTGGAAGTACCATCCTAAAGAGGGTTAGTATAAACTGAAGTTCTAGGTATCCATATGGTTCCTCCCCCCATTCTAGATGATGGAGACGGAGGGAAATCCGTAATCTCAGATGTAATACTCATGGTGAGAACTTTATGTGAATCACAGTGTACTAAATTTTTCCTAGAATGCTTGGTCCTCTTTCGATGAGGAGGAGAAGGGTTCCAAGGTGATAATCCTACCAAGAGTCGAGAGAAACGAGGTGCTGAAAGTCAATCCACAATGACTCCATAAAATAACAAAGACTCAACTAATTATGATCCCTAAATCCAACTAGCGCACAAAGAGCACACCCCTAAGCAAACTAAGTTGTATGCAAACAATCAGATAGTGAGGATAAGTGAGCTCTCGAATGGAGTAGGTATGTCTCTCCTAGCAGAGGCCTGTGACTCCCATACACTACAAGTGGAGGTGTGTAACCAATTATAGTGTCCCTCAGCTTCAACACATATCGAAACAATAATGTCCAACCCTTACCCGGCCAGGACACTAGCGGAATAATCTCTACAATACCCTTTGTGATATCTAGGTAAGGAAACTAAGGTCACCCCAATATAACCAAGGCTTAGGTGGGTAGTCACAGTTGAGATATACCTTATGGGAAGGGTAAGTAATCCTGAATCTCATAAGCACCAAAGGTACCTCAAAAGCCCCCAGATAGAAATAAGATCCTAGAAATATGCTCGATTTTCAACAGAAAGTGGCAAGGGGATATCCCCAACACAAACATGTTCACTGCCTCATGCTTAATTCCTGTTTAAGAGGATCCTCCTGAGAACACTAATTATACCAAGAATTTCACTTCTCACCTAGACAAACACGGTTGTTTGTTTTCATAGTCTTGGAAATATTTACTCACGACACCCTATTCCAAGACTCTACATTTCTAAGCTTGTTTGTCCACCTCTATCAAATAAAAATGTGTAATCAATTTTAATTTAAGCGTTAATTTTAATGGTTGTGATTACTCAAGGGTAATGAACATGCAACTAGTGATATTAAACCTCAACAATAATATAAATATGCACACCTAAAAAACAATTCCAAGTTCAACTTGTTTTTAATCATGAAAAAGGGGTATGCCACTACATGTAATGCAAAATTTCATTTCAAATTCCCATGCAATCATTACTATATGAAATCCTAATCACTAATTCCATCTAAGAAAACCTATTGCAAGTACCATATCAATGCATGTGCACAATGCAATAAACATACAAAGACAAAATATTTTTGTATTTTCACTATATATGCAATGAAAATGCAATAAGAAGACCCTACAAATTATTAGAACCTACAACAAGTAGTAAACAAGCTAATCAAGACATTGAGACCAACAAGGCCAATGTACTAATAATAAAACAAAAAGGAGATAAATGACAAGAATAAATTTTAAAGAAAATCAATGAAAAAGAAGTCTTTGGTCATAACAGAAGTAGTCAACAGGAAGCATAGGAACCTAGGAAGACTCAACAATATTCACAACCCACCCAGAACCTCAACACATCAAAATATCAAGCAATAGGATAGATGTATGCAATTTTTCAAGGAATAGTAGCGTATGTATGCGATTGTATGTACTACAACCCACGTATATATATGATTGTATGTTCTATGACACACATATACAAAGGAAGAGGTGGTAAAAAAATCTAAGATCCAAATTAATTCAAGGGTATTCCAATAACTCAGCCAAATACTAAACGCAGCACATAAACACAAATAAGTAGAGAGAAAATAAAGCCAATCATGCACCCAAACCCCAACAAAACGAAAATCCCCGCTGGAGTCACCAATTATGTTACTAAGAATATCTCCTATGGCTTGGGGTGCACCAAAACATACATGATGACACCATAAATAAACCCATTTCAAAGCATGCTAAATATATAAATTAAACTAACACTAAGGGACAAGAGGTGTACCTTATTCCAGACATTTGAAGTAGATCCCCGTTGAGCTTTCAATCAGACGTGTACCTACATAATTCCCTCAACAACAACAAGATATACACACGTGATATATATAAAGAAATAGAATCTAATCTAGGATGTTACATTACAATACATAAACAAAGTAATTACATCCATGGATAATAATATTCATAATTACACATGCAATGGATGAGAAATGAATATTTCTATTAATATAAACAAAGATACAAATGAAAACCTCTGTCAGCACCTTGTCGAAATTGAGAAAACAAGTCCCTCCACCTGGGACTCCACCACTTCAATCCTCCATACAAAGTCAAGCTCCCTAGCTAAACGAAAGCTTGGGAAATAGAACTAATGGCTGCTTCAAGGACAAAGGGATGAAAAATCAAGTATATAAGAATGGGGCACAATTCCACTATAGTATCTTTTCTCTCCAAAGTTGTCCTCCTTCAATGCTTCATAGTAGTTGAATATATAACCCATAAATGGGAATTGTAGGGTCAAAATGGAGTGTTTCCCGACATATGGAAGGCCAAGGAACAATTCATTGATTACTTGATAGGGAAAACTCAAAAAAATGTTTTTTAGCATAAATCTTGATGTACGCAGGTGACAATAGTGCAAGCTGCGTATATTCGGGTTGTAGACTTGTGACCTGCATATACATATAAATATGTCTTTTTAAGGGTTCCACTGGAGAATCAGTGCAATAGTGAGAAAATGGGATAAAACGAGTCTACATAGGCACAAGGATAAGCCATAAAAGCATGAGGTATAAGGTGTGGTAAATCACGCTATAACATATTTGAATTGATCAAGGAGGAATACTACCCACTTGAAGATCCTCATTTATGTAATGTCTTTGTACAATCACTCATTTGAATTGTTTTTTCCACAAGATACATAACATCCACGAACAACAATTTTCTCAAATTATTAATCCCATGTACTATATTCCTGACCAACCTCTTATTTAGTGCAATTATTTATTGTGTATGCAAGATCCATCTTCATATCCTCTTCCATCCACCGTTCTCTACGTGAGTTGACAATTTTAGGTCCACATCCACATCCACATCGATATCTTTTTCTTTTTCTAGTTGAATGCTCAGGTTTTGCATTTGCTCCAATATCCATCTAAAATAATCAAATACATGCATTAATTTATTTCAAGATTGGATAAAACACTATAAATTTTAATAATACTATGCAAAAATATGGACGTATCACAAAATACCATCAAATAATTTTTTTCTAGTTAAGTAAAAGTTTGAGTACCTGATGTACTGGGTCAACTGTTGTGAACTCATTTGATATGTCACAATCTATTTCCATGGCCTCGTATGGCCCATGCGATACACAACATATGTTATACCAAAATCCTGTCACCATCATGTGATAAGACATTTGACATACCTACTTGCCCTGAATCCCAACTTCTAGAGTGGATTTAAAGGGTGATTCCATGAAGATGGGTAACACTTTTTGGCCAAATTTGGTGATGAAAACCTGATTTTTTACTCATGTGCTAAATAGAAGCCCTCAAAACGCATA
>LPNX010808956.1:157064-268590 GCA_001517045.1 Pseudotsuga menziesii
TGTTCCTCGACCGAGGTTCATACCTCGACCGAGGTTTATACCTCGGTCAAGGTATTTATTAACCCTCGGTCGAGGTTATAATACCTCGACCGAGGGTTAATAAATACCTCGACCGAGGGCTTAAAAAAACCTCGGCCGAGGGCTTTAGAAAACCTCGGTCGAGGTATTAATACCTCGGTCAAGGGCTTAACAAGCCCTCGACCGAGGTATGTTTTTTGGTTTTTGGCAAGATGCGCTTGCCAAAAAGTGTTACTCAGGTCCGTGGATTCACCCGAAACTAAATGGTTTTTCATCAATCTGTCATACAAATTCCTAGCACCGTGCATGCCCCTTTATTTAGGAGCATACCCCTGCTCGCACTTCCTTTCATCGGTTGTCCACAAATGGTGCCACCACCCATGGCCCTTGGTCCATAGGCGATTATTACCAGAACCGATTTGTCATAGAAGGAGAAGCGTGGTACCCTGGGTAAAATGGGAAAAAGAGAAGTTTCTCAAGGCTTCTATATGCTAAGACTCGTGTACTGTCTTATCTCTATTGTTGTGGGTTGGTTGAGTTTGATATCCCTCATCCTTAGATCTTAGAGGCCACCTCACCCACTAATTTATCAACCATCTCTATCCATTAAATCCCTATAAATATGAGCTCATAGCCATGGTTGAGGGGAGAACATTGAAGGCATTTTTATGCTGTTGGATTGATTCTTGGCCCAAGATCATTTGGAGAGAGCATAGAGAGCTAGAGTCGGAGCTTTTGGGGATGAAGAGTCGGTTTCATGGAGATGCATGTCAACACTAAGGCTTGGTTGTAAACTTCTTCATATTCTTTAATGCAAGTTGATTTTTGTCCCACATATGATGTCGTTGTTATGATTTCGCATATATATGTTGCTAGATTCCTTAGTCACTAGAATATATTAGTAGATGATATTCTGGTTGCTTTGATCTGTTTCGTGTTGAGATTTTTGCAGGTACATAGGTGAACTATCAAAGCCTTGTATTCTAGATATCTACAACGTCTAGGGGGAGTCTTCAACCTCTGTCCTCTATTTGTTATGGATTTGAACCATTCAGATCAGTGGAACACCTTGCTATCTGCAGGAGGTGAAATATTCTAGCTAACAAATCTGGCAACTCTGCTGGGGAATGAAGTTGTGTATCAGTCATTCTGATCTTCCTCAGTCTGCAACTCTTGTCCGAATCCAGGCTCCATTTTCTTCAACTCTTTTCAGTCAGATCTACATTTTGATTTGTATTATTTAGGTTTGAAACCTCCAGATCTATTCAGATCTGAGTCATTTCGGTCTTTTATGCTCTATTTCCATACTCAATTCAACAGTATTTGGCTTGATCTAGTCTTTTCTGACTTGATCCTTTGTTCTCTTTGTGTTTGGATTTTTTTACAGGGAACCGCACATGTTCTGTTGGCAAGGAGCGGTGCCACCGCCTGAGTCTAGTTAGCAGTACGCGGTGCCACCGCCTAAATCCAGTGAGCAAGAAGCGGTGCTGCCTCAAAACCGTCTGTCAGCAACTTCATCTGCGCAGTGCCAGGTAGGCCCTGTTCTAGGACCTTGTATTTTGATTTCTTGTGTGTTTTTAGCTTACTTTTTGATGAAAATGAAGTGTAATACAATTCATTTTCATGAGTAGATTTCAGTTTGTTTTGGACTTGGAATGCATGAGTGATCCATGTTGTTTTGAGTCTTTCTTTTCTTGGGTGATTCTTGTTTCCTTTTGCATACTTATTTTTTCAGTGCTTGGTAGGAAAGATTGGTTCTTCGTTTCCTTGTCTGTTTCAAACAAAAGTTTTAGTTTTATCTCCCTTTTGCTTTATCTACAAGCTTGTTGAACGATTTTCTTTTTGTTTTGTGCATGATTGTATTAAATTCTAGATCTTACTTTCATTGAGAAGAAACATCTATTTTCAGATTTGCGTGCATTAGAGTTAGATTTGTTTGGAAATGTTAGTGAAATCATCTCTCCATTAAGTTTTTATGCATCTTTTTCGAGCATGAAAAGATAGGAAACATTTTGATTTATGTTATATTTTCTCTAGATCTCTTTCTTATTCACTTTAAAGATTGTTTGGGGTGCATTGATATTTCACTTTTCGTTTGAAAAGATAGAATTGCATTTGTATTTTGGTGTGCATTTTTAGGAAGAAAAGTAAATTTCTTTCCCTCTCTTAGGTAGAATTTCATTGAAGAGAAAAACTTGCATTATCATATAGATTAGCGTGCATCTTCTTTAATTCAAGTTTTCACTCCATGGTTCCACGTAAATGCACAAGATAAAATTAACGGTAGTACTAGGTTAAAACTTTTAGCAATTTGAGTGATAAGTTAGAGACGTGTTCGGACGTCGTTAAACGTAGGAGCTGTCGTTATTTGTCAGCATTACATCTCGGGACTCACGCGGTTCTTCCACGTACCATCGGTATATCGAATGGCCTTTCATGTACCCTTGAGGTATATAGAAAGGTACTTCACATACTCGATTGTATATAGGAAGGCCCCTTGTGAACTGTTATGCATTAGATAGCACTACTACCAATTTGAGCTTCCTTGTACCTTGTGTATATCGGGGACCCTTTTAGGAATCCTCAAACCATTTGAGTTATCCTTTTGGCCTGTCTTGTGAGATTCATGACTCTTATCCACTCCTTTCACATGTTTGCTTGTTTCTTTTAGTTTGAGTAGTACTTGCTTTTGCGTGGTAGTTAGGAGGGTTTTAGATAGTTTAGAGATGGCATATTCATCTGGGACTACCACTCAAGAGGTCCCTTTCCAAGGTGCACCTTTTGTATTGCCTCCCAGTGAAGGTATTGGTCCTCCCTTTATTGCCACTCTAAATCTTCCTGGATTGACTATAGGATTACCGATCTGGCTGTTTAATCCGGTAATTCCTGTTACACCTAATGTCTCAAATGTCACCTCTCCTCTAGGAGAGGATCGACCTCAACCTAATCCCTCTCCTTCTTCATCGGTTGTTGTTCCAACCCTTTCTTCTTCTTCGCTTGACCAAAGCTCTATCATTAGTAGTCACGTGGATAAGAAGAAGAAAGGGAAGAGTAAGAAGAAGAAGGATAAGAAAGAGAAAAAGTAGCAATCATCTGCTCTTGATGGTGCTCGTTCTAAGAGAACGCCCGAAAAATCCAAGTTCCCTTGTAAGATTTGCAAGGGAGACCACCTTCTTAAGGAGTGTTCCGGTCTCTCCCGTGTACAAGAAGAGTGGTCTAAAAGATCCAAACCATCTATGTCATCAACCTATGATCATCATGTTGACAATACTCCCTCAACAAGTGACCCATTGGTAAAAGGTCATAAGGGTAAAGTCTTGTATCCTTGTTTGATATGAAAGGCTATGCATCGTACTTTTCTTTGTCCAAGCATGGATGAAGCTTTGCGTTGGTTGGGAAATATTACTGATCATCAACAGGTGATTCCAACAAGTGAGTAAGTTATCTGTCAATCCCCCACTAGTTGACCAAGTGGTCGATTTAGATTTATTTGTGATTGATCCCACTCTTCCTTTGGAGAGTGAAGTTAAAGTGGTTGAGTCAGTGTCATTTCCACCTGATCCCACTCTTTCATCAGAGAGTGTTAAGATTGAAGTAGTCTCTTTGACTAAATCTTCATCTTGTTCTTCTCTTCCAGTAGAGAATGAACCAAAACCTATTGAAGTTTTTATGCTTCGTTCTGATTTTTCTCGACAAGAGGAAATTTTGTCTATTTCGACAGAACCCTCTCCGAGTAGTGAGGTTATTTCCTTTGACTGGAGTAACCTAACAGAGTCTCATCTTCATTCGAGTATTCCTTTCCAGATAGTTTTGAATGTTACCACTACACGGATACTTTGCACTATTGTTGACGAAGGGGCTTCTGTTAGTATTCTATCCTCAACTTCTTGGCAAGCTTTAGGTTCTCCTCAGCTTGTGCCAGCCACTGATCAGATACTAGCTTTTAATCGAAGTCCTACTGCACCTTTAGGGATCCTTCCTCATTTGTCTATTACATTAGGAAGGAAAACTGTCTGTATTGATGTTATGGTGGTCCAAGGTCCTTTATATTTCAATCTGCTCCTTGGACATGATTATGTTTATGCCATGAAAGACATAGTTTACACACTTTTTAGAGAGATTTATTTTCCCCGTGATGGGAAGATTGTAACCATTGATCACCTTTCCTTTGTTACACCTGACCATCGCATTACTCCTAGTAATCAAACTGCCCTGAATGTGCCGCATGTTCTTGTGGTTCCTTCCCCTTATTCTAGTTAGATTCTTCCCATCATAGGTAAAATGGGGGGCATGGCTCTAATCTATGGAAATCATAATGGAGCTAAGCTACTAGATTTTATGAAATGGGGGAAACCTACCAACCTCTGGATATCATGTTGGGTAGGAGCAGATTTCCTTAAGCATAGTTTACGCTTTTGGTTTCAAGCTTGCGTAAAAATGAAACCATGTTTTGAGCAAATTTCCCATTCTATTTCAAGCTCGTCAAAAAATGAAATAGCACCTGACCATCATGCCAGTTTTTCGTGAGCATAGTTCCCATTCTATGTCAAGCTTGTTAAAAAATGAAACAGATGCTTGTGATCAAAGTTCTTATTCTATGTCAAGCTCGTTAAAAAATGAAATAGATCTCCCCAAGCATAGTTTACCTTTTGGTTTCAAGCTTGCATAAAAATGAAATCATTCTTGAGCATAGTTCATTTTCTATTTCAAGCTCGTTAAAAATGAAGTAGGATTTCTTTAGCATAGTTTACCCTTTGGTTTCAAGCTTGCATAAAAATGAAACCATGTTCCAAGCATAGTTACCTTCTATTTCAAGCTTGTGTAAAAATGAAAGAGATCCCCTTCCCTTGAGTCGAGTCTTCACTTTAGTTTTAGAACTTGAACCTTGTTTTCACCTACTTGATTCTCGTTCTTCCTACCCCCTTGGTGAAAATTTTCAAATTGGTAACCAGGATTTTAGGTTGGTTATGGAAGAAGAATCGATGTTAAATGAAATGAAGGTTAGGGGATTTCGAGCCTCTAGCAACCATGCTAGGGGTAAGCTTCGCTAGCAATCATGCTAGGGGCAAGATTCCAACCTCTATATATCATGTTAAGTGGATTTTTTCAAGCATAGTTTACCCATTGGTTTCAAGCTTGCATAAAAATGAAACCAATCCCTGAGTATTCTTTTAACTGATCTTCAAGCTCGTTAAAAACAGTAAGATGGTGTTGAACTTACTTTCATTTTTTGTGCTCTGGTTAAAACATGAAAAGTGGTTTGAGATTAGTTTATTACTTTTTCATGCTCTGGATTCAAACATGAAAAATGTTAATGGAGTTCTCTTTAAAACCTTTTCGAGCTCCCTAAATATGAAAAGATTGTTGAGTGATCTTGTCTTCTTCACGCTCGTTAAAGTATTTGAAGAGTCATCCGTCCAATGGTAGGTTATCTCTTTCTCAGTTCGGATAGGACTATTTATGAGAAAGGAACACTCCAGCCAATCATGACTGGAAGAGTTCTCTAAGGTATGATTTTATATTTTTTCGGGCCTTAGAGACTAAATCATACGAAAAAGGACCCCCATGGAGTTTTATTTCGTATTCGTTCAGACTCTCTAAACATGAATGATACCGAGTTTTCTTTTAGTGGACTCATTAAATTAAACATTGAGAGACCTGTTTTGGGAACGAACCCCTCCTCTCTCAGGTTCGTAAAACATATGAGAGTGGACTTGTCTTCCGACAAGCTATATCGAGTGTTTATTACCCTCTTTGAACTCATAAAACCGAAAAGAGGCACTCATCGACCATGATGGGGAAAATGGGAAGGGAATCATTTTGTAAATAATGGCAGTTGTTTGTCATTACCTTTGAACATGGCACTTGTCTACACAATCATGTCAGTCAATTGGGTATTCAGCTGATCTCCATGACGATCCACTTTCATGAGTCATGTCAATCCTTTGAGTCTTTCAAAAGAATGCATTGTCCATTGTCGCATTGTGTATCTGTCCTGTCTAGTCATGCTGCAAAGTCATTTTGTCATGCCGCCCAGTGTTCAAAGGGGATATGAAGAAGTTTTACCTATGCAGTCTACACAGTCTTTGTGTCAATATCTTTGAGTCAGTCATATGGTTACTACATTCACATCATTCCAGAACTATGTTTCAAGTTTCATGTCGTCGATGTGGGACTCATCATGGCCCTCCTTAGACGAGACTATTCTCGTCGACATCAGCTCATCATTCAGGAAATAGTCTTAGAAACAATATTTAGTACCTTGAGATCTGTATTCCTTAATGACAGATTCTCTTGCTCTCGACATAGGTTCACATCATTGACCTTTAATAGATAGAATCGATTAGGTGTTCGACATCAGGACATCTATTTGCACTCAGTAGATTGTACTAGGGTACCTTGGGAAACATTGACATTAATGGTGATCTCGCTCGCACTTGTTAACGGTTCACATCATTGGCTGTTAATCAAGTGGTTTCTACCATGTTCAACTTGAGATCATTGTAATCACATGGATAGAATCGTACTTTGTGGAAGATGAGACAAAGAGCTTGGGCATTTGTTTAAAAGCGCTCATTTCTTTTTCCCCAGGTTGTGATGGAGTTTTGTATATCTAGCATGGATCCACATTTGTATGGTCATGGCTATGCTCAAATTTGCATATGTATGACATAAATCTACATTGTATGGCTTGTATCTATGTCCAAGTTTGAGTCCTCTATCACATGGATCTACGCTGTATTTTAGTAGCCATGCTTGTTTATTCCACTCATGGATCTGCCTTGTATTGTTCTGCAAATATGAGTTTGGTTACTTGTGTCTATGAGTCAACATATTGATGTACTACAGATGCCTACTTGACTGCATACTTCGATCGAGTCGACATTTTCATCTCTTGGAGACGACTTGTTCTCAAATCTCTCGTTTATCGTATCACCCTAAGACTCATACTTTGGGGGGCATCCTGTTATACCAAAATCCTATCACCATCATGTGATAAGACATTTGACATACCTACTTGCCATGAATCCCATCTTTTGGAGTGGAAACTAAATGGTTTTTCATCAATATGTCATACAAATTCCCAACACTGTGGATGCCCCTTTATCCAAGAGCGGTACCCCTTCTCGCACCTCCTTTCATCGGTTGTCCACAAGCAGTGCCACTGCCCATGGCCCTTGGTCCATAGGCGGTTATTACAAGAACTGCTCTGTCATAGAAGGAGAAGTGCAGTACCCTAGGTAAAAAGGGAAAAAGAGAAGTTTCTTGAGGCTTCTAGATGATAAGCCTCATGTACTGCCTTATCCCTACTGTTGTGGGTTGGTTGAGCTTGAGATCCCTCATCCTAGGATCTTAGAGGCCACCTCACCCACTAATTTCTCAACCATATCTATCCATTAAAGCCCTATAAATATGAGCTCATAGCCATGGTTGAGGGGAGAACATTGAAGGCATTGTTATGCTATTGGATTGATTCTTGGCCCAAGATTATTTGGAGAGAGCATAAAGAGCTAGAGTCAGAGCTTTTGGGGATGAAGAGCTAGTTTCATGGAGATGCATTTCAACACTAAGGCTTGGTTGTAAAATTCTTCATACTCCTTAATGCAAGTTGATTTCTGTCCCACATATGATGTTATTGTTGTGATTTCGCATATATATGTTGCTAGATTCCTTAGTCACTAGCATATATTAGTAGATCATATTCTGGTTGCTTTGATTCGTTTCATGTTGAGCTTTTTGTAGGTACACAGGTGAACTATCAAAGCCTTGTATTCCAGATATCTACAGTGTCTAGGGGGAGTCTTCAACCCCTGTCCTCTATTTGTTATGGATATGAACCATTCAGACCAATGGAACACCTTGTTGTCCACAAGAGGTGAAATATTCCAGCTAACAACATAGTCAATAATGTTTAGTACACCAATTATATCATTTCAACTAATATTCTATCCAACAAAGAACCTCTTTTTAGTCATAGATTTGACATATTGATATCATGTTTTTTAGTTGAAAATAAAAATAATTTTATGAACCTGGGTATAAACAGCAAGCCCAAATTTCAACAAGAAAAGTTTCCAACATCCCTATCCGACATGGCCATCCTAATTTCAAACTTTTCCCTTGATCATGCAATCACACTTAATCACCATTCCTTTGATTTTCAACCGATAAGTTTGACCTCAAATTCCTCATGGACAAAAAAATGATTTTATCTCCTCTATGTTGTAGCATTTGTGAATTCATAAACACCTTCATCCTTTGGTTGAGGTTTATGTGTCTTCTTACCTTTATTTTATCTACAGATTTTATTGTCATATCATGATTTCCACCCACTTTCCTCTGTGCGATTTAGTACTTCTCCGCCATCCACGTCCTCTTTCCAAGGCCTCCTCTTTATCCTATAATACACAATAATGAGAATAGTCACATAACAACTGTGCACCAAGAGAATATTGTTTAACTTATCTTTCCTAACATTGTCTTCTAAAAAACTGGTTAATTTCATTTTGCTCGTTGTAATGCTACTTCCAATCAATTTTTGTGAGATGTCTTCCCAACTCATTATTAAAGAAACTCATTTGAACTTAATTAAAATAGCTATCCCAACTCAAACATTAGAAGAATAAGATCATAAAACCTCAAAGAAAACTCCACATTTACTATAAGAGCCTTTACTATAATTATCTTTTGAAGAGGAATCCAAAACAAATTTGTTTTAATAAGTTGATGAAAATATATTATAGACATCCAATTATGGAATACCATGTCGGTTATAATATGAAGAAATCATGGTATTGAATAGATATTTTTGTAGGCCTTCAAGTCTAGTTACATCCACTTAAAAACACCTAGAAAAATATGTTGCATAGTACCCAAGGGCATGGTTATCTTGTTGTGCAAATACCTTCAATCTTACACCAATAGGAGAACGGTATTTTTCACAGACATGGACATATGGATTGTTTAGTTTAGGTGGATGGTTGGCCTTGGTTAGAGTGATGTTAGAGGTTGATACCATAACCGGCTTGTTGAATAACCCATTAGGTGAACAATGGAGGAGTCATTTGCTTGATTCTGAGAGGTACCTACCTAGGAGGAGTGTTGGGCACTTGGAGAAGGGAATTTATCCCTTGGAGATCTTGGAATAATGTAATATATATCTTGGAGGCTATGCACTTGAATTAAGGAAACTTAGGTTTAGGAGCATACTTCATGGAGGTTGGTGATGGGCCCATACACACATGTTGTGAAGGATCAATTGGAGCATAGTGACTACATTGATACACATGAGAGTAGCATTTGGCACATGAGAGGGAATGTGGCACACAATTAAAGGAGAAATTCCTTGCATAAGGAAAATTGGTAAGTGAACCACCATGGAAGAGGGAGCATTGGAACCACATGTTGCTGGAGTGGGAAAAATGTTGTAGGAGGGGCATTGATCCCAAGATCATGACTTGGATAACATTTCACTTTAGGGGTTGGATAAATCCTAGTTTGATAGATGTGAATCCTTGTATTGATGAGTTCTCTATGGGGGGTTTCCTTATTGGTTAATTGTATGGACACTTGTCCTTATTTTGTGTTATCCACTATCTTCTACTTGTATATATAAGGGAGGAGTTAGACCTTGTATTCATTCATAATTTTGCACTCTTATTTGTACTTGTATTCAAAATTTAGGGTGTAACATCCCCAGCATAAACAATACATCAGGAAAGATTCTAATTAATATAAAGAAACACAAACAAAGGGTTTTCTTTGACTGTCAAGATATTTTATTGATCATGCAAATAACCATAAGTCAAGCCGAAGTATATGAGAAACTAAATCAGATCTACTTACTTGAATCCAAGGGAAACACACTTGGAGAATCAACTCCTCCCAACCATAGGAGGCAACAACTCAATGGTTTTCTCCGCTCCACCCTCGAGCTGGATCACCAACCATGCACCAGAATAGCTAGTAACTTCCTCGCGGCACTCAATCCTCGAGTCTGTAACAAGCTACAACAAGAAAGCTTCCACGCGACACTCTCTCTCAGAGTCTGTAACAAGCTAAGCGATGGACTTATGAAACGGGAGAAACACTCAACACATGCATTCATAGCAAAGTTTCTCCATGCACAACACAATGTCTCATGCTATTCCAGTGCACTCATATAAATAGCTTTGCCCAGGTCTTATGCCATCCCAATCAAATCTCCAATAAGATCCCTAAATCCCTATGATTTAGGATCTTGTCTGGTTGTTGAGCTTTGGATTGGATTTGATTGGTATCAATCACTCTAGCTTGCTTACACATGTTCTTTGGTGCCATGGTTGGTGTCCCCTCATGTAGTTGAGTTCTCCAAGTGTTATTTTCTTTATTAATAAATAAATAAAAGTGTTTGTTTGTGCAAATGTCATTTCAGTCTTTGAGTTTCATAACTCATTACATAATAAAAATAATAATTTTCAAAACATGAAAAATAAAATCAATGTCATGAAAAAGAACACCGTCCTCGGTGTTCTTTTTATTCTAAAGCACCTTTTATCAATATCATTTACATCCGGACTACTAAAGTTTGACCTTCAATATGAGGTATGCCCCTCTTTTCTCGATTTAAAATTGTTAGATTTTTCCTTAAAAAAACAACTATAGTTATGATTTCTTTTCTTTCCAACATCAATATCCTTTACATCTGAAGTCTTACTTGAGATGAAATAAATTCTCATTCCTCTATGACAATTAATTTTAATCTTAAGATGAACATAATTTAATATTTTCCTTCAGGTTATACATGATGTAACCTTAGATTTTACTAAATGCATCAATGAGATACTTAAAAATTCTTTTAAAATCTATGTAATTGTTACCCATAAATTACAACTTTCCTCATTTTATAGAAATACATAAAATGTATATTCCAATACATTCTTCAACTTCCATAAGTATAATAATTTCCTTCCTTGTTTATATTAGAATAACATAAGTAAGTTCATAGAATACCATGACTCTAAAATACTTTAAATTAGAAATTACCTAATACCATTCCGATTCCAATTAACACATAAATGATGAGACCTTTTTTAATCTTATCAATTATAAGGATGAGATATTTATGATCCATTTAAGGTATACTTAAAAGTAACCTTCCTAAGCATATGAAGTACCATTCTTCCAATACACATAAGGTGTATAAATTGTAATACCCCCATGACATTGCTTTTATTTTTCATGTTTTGAAAATTATTATTTTTATTATGTAATGAGTTATGAAACTCAAAGACTGAAATGACATTTGCACAAAAAATTTTATTTATTTATTTATTAATAATGAAAATAACACTTGGAGAACTCAGCTACATGAGGGGACACCAACCATAGCACCAAAGAACATGTGTAAGCAAGCTAGAGTGATTGATACCAATCAAATCCAATCCAAAGCTCAACAACCAGATAAGATCCTAAATCATAGGGATTTAGGGATCTGATTGGAGATTTGATTGGGATGGCATAAGACCTGGGCAAAGCTATTTATATGAGTGCACTAGAATAGCATGGGACATCGTGTTGTGCATGGAGAAGCTTTGCTGTGAATGTATGTGTTGAGTGTTTCTCCCGTTTCATAATTCCATTGCTTAGCTTGTTACGGACTCTGAGAGAGAGTGCTGCGTGGAAGATTTATTGTTGTAGCTTGTTATGGACTAGAGGATTGAGTGCCATGGGGAAGTTACTTGCTGTTCTGGTGCATGGTTGGTGATCCAGCTTGGGGGTGGAGCGGAGCAAACCGTTGAGTTGCTGCCTCCTATTGTTGGGAGGAGTTGATTCTCCAAGTGTGTTTCCCCTGGATTCAAGTAAGTAGATCTGATTTAGTTTATCATATACTTCCGCGTGACTTATGGTTATTTTTATGATCAATAAAATATCTTGACAGTCAAAACAAACCCTTTGTTTGTGTTTCTTTTTATTAATTAGAATATTTCCTGATGTATTGTTTATGCTGGGGATGTTACATAGGGCTCATGAGGAAACTGTAGGAGATGTACTCTAGGGTTCACAAGGATACCCTTGGAGAAGATAAGGGGAAAGAGAGGCATTTTGGATGTTCTTGAAGAGATTTCTCTTGTACAATTCTATGGGTTTCTTCGGTTATGAATAGGGTTTGTGCTATACATGATGCAAACCATAGAGAAGAATTGAAGATGATGTTTCTTATTGTGGAAATAGGGTTTATACCCTATTAGAATACATGGAGAGTGGAGCTAACACCTTGAATGTAATTTGAGATTTGTTATTATGGAATGTAAGGATAGGAAAATATCATGGAGTTCTTGTATTTTCTATGATCCATGGAGGTATTGATGCTTTTGATGATGCAAGAGCAGAAGACCTTGGGTTTGAGAATTCAAGTCTTAGGATAAACATGTATATTTTGAGGCCAACACTAAATTTGTCTTCACATGTAATTGTGTGATGCAACGTGGATAGAGTTTTCAAACCCTAGGGAAGACAATCGTTTTAGCATGGATATCTCACGTGGCACTATGTTGTTGTTGAATCCATGGATGACTTGCCAATGTGATTCTTACTTGATAGATATATTTGGCAGCGGCTAAGGTTTCATGATTTCCATGACTAGGGTTTTGGAGAGCTTAAAAGATTGTACTATATTTGTGATAAAATAATTATATGTACATATATATGAAGTTCCAATTTGTCCAATAATTATGTAATTGTATATTTGATTTTATGTTTTCATTTGTCTTCTTGATTGGGTAAATTCTAGCACTTATTGTTTATGTCAATTTGACATATTAAGGGTTGAAATTGTTGAGTCATTAGACAACCACATTGAAGATAATAGGGAAGTTTTATTATTGTAATATAACAATTAAGATGATTTCAAATATGATTTTGTGCTTGGAAAGTGTACCCTAAGTGTTATAGTTGATTTTACCACACATGGTTGATCACACATTTATGGTCTTCCTTGTCCCTTTGTAGACTCTTTAGACCCCATGAACTTATATTATACTTTGAGGTTCCAAGATAATCCCTAAAAAACACCTGTTTATTGATGTACACGACTTTTAAACCCATACTTGTGTGTACACGTGACTTTTGACCTCAAACCCGCGTACATCGGGATGTGTGCATAAGTCTAAATATTTTTGGAGTTTTCCTCATATGAGTCTGAAGATCCTAACTATTGTCCTTCCATATGCCTTGAGATCGCTCAAATTTGACCCTCCACTACCCTTTTGGAGTGCTATATAAGGAACCCCTTGGATACATTGAAGAGGGGGAATTGAAAAGTAAAGAAACTATAGTCCATTGTTGCCTCAGTTTGCTTATACTTGAGTCTGCATCCCTTTGTCCCTTTGGAGCAATTTTTGTTCTTCCCAAGCTTGCCTTTTCTTGTGAGTTTGCTATTGAGAGATGGAGGATTGAGGTGGTGGAGGCCCAGGGGGAGGACTCGGTTTTTCCGGTTCGTAGACGTGCCGATAGAGGTTGTCACTATTGTAATATCTGATTTTATTAATAGAAATATATTTTCCTGTCCAATTATGTGCCTTTGAATATGAATATTGAATCCATGGATGTATTTAATTGCTTATACATTGTTGAATATATATGCTAGATTAGTTCTAACACATTATTATAGAGCATGCTTGTCCTCATTTGCTGTTTTTGAGAGAAAATTGCTAATGCAGGCGTGAATTGGAAAAGCTCGACGAGGATCTACTTCAATCATTCGGAACAAGATACTATTCAGTATCCCTCAGTGTTATATGTTTGGTTTCTCTTGCATGTTGGGAAAGATTGATTACTAGTGTCAAAGCTGTCTATTGTGGTACACCCCAAAACATAGGAAGTTTCTCTCTGTAACATAATTGGTGACCATACTAGGGAGGTTCCTAGTTTTTTCTCTTTGTGGTTTTGGGTATACAATGTACTTGAATTGCTCTTGATTTCTCTATTTCTGTGTTAGGTCTGGGGGCATGTTTTCCTAGTAGGGTCCTGAAGAAGTAAATTTGATCTTGGCTTGTCAGTTTGCCATATTTTTCTTCCTTTTTCTTCTTGTATGCGGGTTTTGTATTCATAGTCACGTATACACGTGGGTTTTCCATAAACAGTCGCGTATGTATGCTAGTTTACCGAGTCTTCTTGGATGCTTATGGTGTCTATGCACACCCTCTGTTTCTGACCAGAGACTTCTTTTAGCTTATTTTTTAAGCTTTGTTCTCTTCATTTATTTATCCATTTTTTGTTTTGGGATTAGTGCATTAGGTCTCTTTTACCTTGGTGCCTTTCTTGGCTAATGTTTGTGAGTGGTTGCAGGGTCTGAGGGTTGTAGAGTCATTTATTGCTTTCATATCTCATTTATTTTCAAAAAAATACAAAAACATTTTTACTTTTGCATACTTATGCATTGGCACGATACTTGCATTAGGTTTGCTTGTTGGTTTATAGTCATATTTCCATCTAGGAATGATTACATTTACATTTTAAGGAGAAATCTTGCATCTCATGTAGTGGGATACCTTGTTTTTCATTCTACACATTGCACTTGGAATTGCTTGTTAGGTGTGCATATTTACTTCACTACTAAGTCATAAATTCATTAGTTGCATGATCATTTCCCTTTGAGTAATCACAACCAACTAAAATCAATGCTTAATAAAATGAATTACAGTCTTTTATTTTATAAGGTGCATCAACAAGATTAGGTTTTAGGGTCTTGGAATAGTTCATTGTGAGTTAATTCTCCAAGACCACTAAACAAAACAAGTAGGTGTATGTCTGGGTGAGAGTGTTAAACCCTTGGTATAATTAGTGTTTCTCAAAACGCTCCTCTTACACAGGAGTTAAGAACGAGGCAGTGCACGTGATTTTGATTGGGATGACCCTTGGTCACTTTCTATGAGCACTAGAGATATTTCCAGGATTGTATTCATATCTGGGGGCCTTTGAGGTATGGTTGGTGCACCCTTGGGGTACCAATTTTTTCTTTTAGGCTTTGCTACCTTGCCCATACGGTTGATCCCACCTATGACTGTTCGCCTGAGCATTGGTTATATTGAGGTGACCTTAGTTTCCTTACCTAGGTATCGAGGGGCTATTTGCAGAGGTTATTCTATAGGTGTCCTATCCAGGTAGGGGTCGGACAGCACAATCACCATATGCATTGAAGTTGAGGGCTACTATAATTGGTTATGAACCTCCGATTGTTGTGTATGGGAGTTTCAAGCCTCTCTTAGGTGAGACATACCTGCTTCATTTGAGAGATCATATATTCTACCCTTGGTTTGCTTGTCTTTTGGGTTTAGATTTTCTTAGGTGCATGCTCTGTGCACGCTAGATTGCTTAGGGTTGCGTAGCTAGATCAAGTATTTTATTTTTGTTGAGTCATTGTGGATATGGGTGCGGCACCTCACCATTCTCATCGTTTAGTAAGACTTCTGCCTTCTACATCTCCTCCTCATTTGGGAGAGAGAACCAGAAAGTCCGGGTAGACTAATTCTCACTTTGATTCACACACCATGGGTGACCATGAGCCTGAGATTCTGGAGATCCTTGATCTTCCTCATCCCATATGGGAGGATTAACCTACAAGTACATATGGGACTCCTGTAGGGTCTGGTTGTCATTTGACTGGATCGCCACATGAAGATATTTAACGATTCACAAATTTAACCCACCCTAACCGTTGGTATTGGCTTCCGGGTGATGAGGCTCACCATGCATCCACTAGCACTATTAGGGTATGGCATGCCTGATATTCCCAAGATCAATCTGACACCCCATGTCGGATTGGGTGTTGACCCTAGTGCTATGCCTGAGGGAACTTCCATTCCTTTCCAAGCAGAAAGGTTTGGTATCTCTAGTCACATTACACCTTCCATCCCTGCGGTGGAAGTTTTTTCACATACACATCCTAGGACTAGCACTAGTGTTCCCATTCGGGGAACAAAACCTAGAGATGTGAATATTGGGGGCACAAGTTATATTCCTTCACATATTCCATCATCTTCAACACCAATCCCTTAAAGTTCTTTTTTGACAACACATCCTCCTCCTAAATCTAGTGGGGCTTCAGGCCAGATTTCTACTGTTAGCCATGTCTATTCTACTTCTACTCACACCGTAGTGTCACAAGGCTATGTTCCTCCTTATGTGTTAGTAGGAAATGTATCTTCCTATGGACCTTCCTGTGGACCATATCATGCTCCAGCTTATGGAACCTATTATAGACCTTCTTATGAACCATATTACAAAAAAACCTACGCACCTTATGGATCCAGGTATCAACCTGTGTACCAGTCTCCTAATTATGTAGTTGTAGCACCCCAGTCTCATGGTACTCTAAATTACAATGCTTCCATGCAACCATTTCTGGGTAAAATGGGAAGGAGGTTACTATCCCACTGGCCAAGGCCATGGTGAATATATAAATCAACCTTATGTGAACCAGTCCTATCAGGGAGCGTGGAACCAACCAGCTCAACCTAGGCTGCCTTTCCTTGCGACTTTGAACCTACCTGATTTGTTGAGATTGACGAATGATCATGTATCTCATGACTCATTATGGCTGGCAGTTCCTACCAAACTTCCTTTGGACATTCCAAATTTTGAAGGTAAGTCTGGTGAAGATCCTGGTGAGCACGTCACGACCTTCCAACTTTGGTGCTCTTCGAACTCCTTGAATGATGATTCTATTCTATTGAGACTATTTTAACGAACCCTCATGGGTCTTGCCACAAAATGGTAAATAGAGTTACCTAGGGGGAGTTATACTTGGTTCAATGACCTAGCGATGAATTTTCTCAATCACTTCTAGCTACTCGTGCGTTACGACACCAGTACTGAACTCTTGTCAAAATTTCAGCAAGACAAAGCCTCCCACATTTCAAATCACATTCAAAAGTGGTGTAGACAGAAGAGATTGATTAAATCATTTATACCACCAAAGTTTCTTCTAGAATGGTTCATCAAGTCGTTGTTACCCTATATTGTGAAGGATGTTTCCACGTCTCGAGTTCAAAATGAGGACCAAGATATTTTTAGGGCCCAACAGTTGCACTTGATTTATGCTCAATCTGGGCTCCTTTATGAGATCATACCTAATGCTCCACGATCCAATTTTGACACCAAGTTTAAACCTAGGACACATGCCGATGGTATTGTTGGATCCACAAGTACCAAACTTGTGGACTCGGTTATGAAACAAGTGAACTAGTTATCGCTTAACCAGTCTGTGTTGGGACAAGCTACAGGTTTGTCTCTTCCTACCCAATCACTGAATGTACTTTCAGTGCAATCGTTGAACCCGAAAGGTAACCAACAACTTGGAAGGAATAAAAAGAAAGGGAAAAATAATCAAAAGGGTGGTAATAAGAATGATAAATGTAACAATGACAAGAACACGAATAATGATGGGGGGGACAAGAAGCCTAAGCGGAAGGTAAAATTTCCTTGCAATTTGTGTAAGGATGAAAACCTCACTCACTTGTGCCCTCGTATGGAAGATGCCTCAAATTTCAATGCACAGGGCCCAACTGTGTTCAGAAATCCTTTACCAAATAATCAAAATATGAACTCGAGGACCATGGATCCTGGTAGTGCTTCTAGTGGAACTCAAAACCCATCTGATGCCGCTAGTGGCCACGGTTGCATCAAGATGGTGAAATATAAGAATGTTGTGATGCATGCGAAAGACTATGGTACATCACAACCAGAACTTGGGAAAGAACCTGCTCCACCTAAGAGCTATTTACGTATTGAAAAGCCTATGGATAAGCCTAAAGCTATGCCTTGCATTCCTAAGGGATTCTTAAAGAACTTGGGGCACAATCCTAATGCTTGAGCTGCCCACAACTATTCAATTGTCAAGGATTTGGGCCAGACTCCTTGTGCAATGTCTGCATTAGAAGTGATTTAGACTTGTCCTCCACAAAGGAAGACCTTGTTGTATGCTCTTGGGGTTGGTAATGATAGCTCCTTCCATGATCAAATTTGAAACTCATGGAATCCATCCTCTCTTTCCTTACTATGTGTCTCTTCTGATTCATGTAGAGTGTCTAAGCCACACCATCAAGCACACTCTGATTAATGATGGCGTTGTTGCTTCCATGATGTCTTTGGCCTATTGGAAGGGCTTAGGTTCTCCCACGTTGTCTAAATCTGCGAACATGTTGACTTGATTTGATGGAAGATCGTTTCGGCCACATGGTATACTTCCTTCCCTAGAGGTCCAATTGGGGGGGAAGACTGTTGTGATCGAGGTTGAGGTGGTTGATGCACCCCTTGACTAAAATATTTTGCTGGGTAGGAGCTGGATGTGCAATATACAAGCTGTAGTCTCTTCCCTATTCCAAGTGGTTTGTTTTCATTTGGATGGGAAAATCGTTATGATTGATAAAAAATATTTCCAGAATCTATGTTTAAAAGCATCATCGGGAGCTTCTATCCCGATTATCGATCATTCTTAGTCGAAAAATGATGATGTGGGTGTGCGAATGTATCCTTCTCTCATGGGAACCTTTATTTTTCCTACGCCTGTCCTTATGCCATTGGGTCTAGTCTTGGTAAGGATTCGACCTCGTTGAATTCGGTCTCCTTTCGCACCTCTGATATGGAGGATCCTTGGATTCTTCCTTCACCGAGTACTTTGAGTGATAATTCTGTACCTTCTAAGATGGATATGTCATTGCCTACAACAGTGGTGGTGTATCAAGATAATATTGATCATGTTGTAGAGTCCAGTCCTTCCTCTGCACAAATGGAAGAGGTAGACCCTTATGTGCTTCTTGCTTGGGTAGTAGAGTCATCTCACTCGCAAGACTGCCTTGATGATGCTTTTCCATTGGATGAAGCTATTGTTGAGGCTATGTCTGGGATAGAACAAACTTGGGGAGAGTTGCACCATAGATTGTATTTCCTTCCTAAGCTTGATCGTTTAGAGTGTGATGAATTTAGGGCAGTTCTGAGCGAGAAATTTGGTAGGCCTGTGGTCCCGTTAAGGTCTCCTAGTCATATTGTTGAAGGGAAAATGGATAACCTTTCACCAATGATACCTATCAATATTTCTTGTGTTCTTGGTAATATTGAGAACATGTACATTGGGGCGTATTGTTCCCCAGATGAGATTAAAGAGTACATCGAGTTTTTTAAGGAATTTTGTGATGCTTTCGCTTGGTTGTACGGAAATATGTTGGGAATAGACCCTCGCATTATCGCACATGAAATCAAAACCTATCTGGATGCCAAACCGATTCGACAACGTTTGTGTGCCATGAATCTTAGGAAAGCACCTACTATTAAAGTAGAGATTGAGAAGATTCTCAAAGCTTGCTTCATCTATCCCATTCCCTTGAGGGAGTGGGTTTCAAATCATGTTCTGGTGGATAAGAAGAAAGGAACGATCTGAAAATGCACTGATTTCCATGATTTAAATGGAGCCTGTCCTAAAGACAATTTCCCTACACCATTTATTGATCAAATCTTGGATGAGTGTGTGGGAAGTGAGGTTTTCTCCTTTATGGATGTATTTTTTGGATATAATCAGATACAGATTAAACCCGAGGACCAACATAAGACTACATTTATTTTTCCTTGGGGAACTTTTATATATCGGAAGATGCCCTTCGGCCTTAAAAACGTCAGAACTACGTTTCAACAGGCCATGACCTTTGCCTTCCATGATATTAAAAAGATTATTGAAATGTATTTGGATGATCTAGCTGCTCACTCTTGCTTTAGAGTGTGTCATCCTTATCAGTTGAGATTGGTTTTCAAAAGATGTCATCATTATCAAATTCGGTTAAATCCTCATAAGTGCATATTTTGTGTGAAGGTTGGTCGTTTACTAGGATTCATTGTGTCCAAGGAGGGTACTAAAGTCAAACCCTTGAAGGTTGAGGAAATATTCAATTGTCTCCCCCATGTAACATTTGACATCTTCAATGTTTACAAGGAATGGTGGACTTCTTGTGAAGGTTCGTGCTAAATTTTTCCAATTTGACCAAAGGATTCATGCATTTTTTGAAGAAAGACACCCCTTATCACTGGGATGAGCAAGCCCCGGAGTATTTTGATGCTCTGAAGAAAGCCTTGGCATCGGCCCCAGTGATTAGTCCACTAGAATATAGCCGTGACTTCTTTATTTATGTGGCCACGTCTCAAGAGATGATTGGTATGGTTTCGGTTCAAGAGGATGAGGAGCTCCATGAGCATGTCGTCTACTATCTTAGCCAAAACTTTATTGATGCAGAACTTCATTATACCTATGTTGAGAATCTAGCCTTAGCCACCGTCCATGCGGTTCAGCGTTTGAGGAATTATATCCTCCTTCGCCAAACTTTGGTCGTAGCTCATATTAATCCATTTCAATTCGTCCTCACTAGAAGGATGATTGGGGGAAAGTATAAAAAATGGATTGTGATATTGCTAGAATATGATCTTGAGTTTGTTTCAGCAAAGTCGAAGAAATCACTAATTTTTGCTGAGATCATATCGGATTTTCCAAATTTGGATGAAGGGGAGGTTCATGAGGATTCTCTTGTTGATGAGCATATATTTCTCATATCAACTACGCACCCTTGGTATAAAGATATTATTGTTTATTTGCAAACATTGAAGGTTCCTACTCACCTCTCGCAAGATGAGAGTCGACGACTACGTCACGTAGTGAATAACTACCTCATAGTGGATGATAATTTGTACCGCCATGGCGTTGATTCCATTTTACGTCGTTGCTTAACTCATGAGGAGGCTGAGGTCATGCTTAATGGTTGCCATAGAGGGGTGTGTGGTGGTCATTTATCTGGGCTTTCTACAACCAAAAAAATTATGAGAATGGGTTATTTTTGGCCATCCATTTTTAAAGATTATATTAATGCGGTCAAAAGGTTCCACCCTTGCCAGGTGTTTGCACGGAATATGCACTCGCATCCTACCCCTTTGAATCCGATTATCATTGTCGGTCCCTTCACCAAGTGGGGGGTCAATTTTATGGATTGTAACCCAGCTTCGACTAGAGGGTACCACCATATTATTGTGGCTGTTGATTACTTCACGAAATGGGAAGAGGCTATGCCCATTATCAAATCTGACAGTGAAACAGCTGCACATTTTTTATTTGATGAGATTATCACCCAGTTTGGTATTCTGAGGGAGCTTGTCACTTACCATGGCAAGCACTTTAAGAAAAAATGATGGAAGAGTTGTTTTCGAAGTTAGGGTATAAGCAAGAGCATTCCTCTTCTTATTATCCTCAAGCGAATGGACAGGTTGAAGTAGTGAACAAGTCACTTAAGTCCATTCTCCAACGAACAATCACACAAAGTAATACTACTTGGCATATCATGCTATATCCTACTTTGTGGGCCTATAGAACCGCGGTCAAGACTGCCACTAGTTTTTCTGCCTATCAGCTTGTGCAAGGGGTGGAGTCAGTATTACTAGTTGAATGTGAAATCCCTTCTTTGAATCTAGTTGTGGAGATTTTACTAGAGACTTCCGCATTGGAAGAATGTCTAGTTCACTTGGAGCAGCTTGATGAGCAACATCGAGAAGCTTTAGTGGATCTTGAGGTTAACAAGCATCGCCTTAAGGTCCAGTACGATAAGTCTGTCCATCCTAGGAGGTTTAGTGAAGGTGACTTGGTCCTTGTGTGGAATAAAGTTAAGGATGTACATGACTGTTTAAAGAAAAACTGCATAGATACGCGACTTTTGGCCAAAAACCTGAGTGTATACGTGGATTTTGGCCAAAAACCTGCGTGTATACACGACTTTTGGCCAAAAATCCGCGTATGTACACGAATTTTGGCCAAAAACCTGCGTATACAGAGAAGGCAGTGGTAAAAAGCAGGCCAAGGGTCAAACCAATAAAGGGGAGTGTCAATGGATGAACATACTATAACATGCAACAAAGAAATAGGGAGAAACAGAGATCAAGTCAATAATATCAAGCCCATTATGCCCCCAACCCCAAAGAAAAACAAGGAACATCCCCAGCAGAGTCGCCAATTCTGTTACAGAGAGAAATTCCTATGGCTTGGGGTACCACAACAGATAGCTTGACTCTAGAAATCAATCCTTTCCAATATGCAATAAAAATTAAATGTCTAACACTAAAGGATCAGACCTCGTACCTTATTCCAGACGGTTGAAGTAGATCCCCATTGAACTTTCCAATCTTCAGCTTGAATTGCTATATTACTTCCTCAACAACAAGTAAACAATACAAGAATTCTATATATCATGGTGTTAGATCTATTCTAGCATATATAATCAATAATGTAAAATCATTTGACATGATCTCATGGATAAAATATTCATTCAAATACACATCATTGGATAGGAAAAGATATTTCTATTAATATAAATCAGAGATTACAAGATACAACCTCTGACGGCATGTCTGCGAACCGGAGAAACCGAATCCCCCACTTGGGCCTCCACCACTTCAATCCTCCATCTCTCGATAGCAAGCTCACAAGCAAAAGGCAAGCTTGGGAAGAACACAAAAGTGCTCCAAGGGACAAAGGGATGTAGACTCAAGCATAAGTTTTGGAAACAATGGACTATAGTTTCGTTGATCTCAATTCTCTCTTATGCCTTCAATGTACCAAGGGGTTCCTTATATAGCTTTTCAAAGGGGTAATGAAAGGTCGAATCCGAGCGATCTCAAGGCATATGGAAGGCCAGGAGTCAAATGAGTCGGATCCATGCCAAGGAAAACTCCAAAAGGATTTGTACTATGCACACATCTCGATGTATGCGGTTATATGGGTCAAACCCACGTATGTACGCGCTTATATGTCGCGTATAGCATTTTTCATGTGTTTTTAGGGATGATCAAGGAAACATCAAAGGACAAAAAGTGGTCCATAGGAGCTAAGGAGTCTGCAGCGGGACAAGGGAAGGGTACATATAGTAGTCCCGGATACATAAGAGTACAATGGCCATGAATAGGCATGATACATGATGTCACATATGTGGTCATAGCCACATACAATATGCATAGATCAGAATCTCCATGATGAAGATATACAAAGGACCATGATCTCCAAAATGGCTGAAGATATATAATAGATCAAGATCTCCATAGTGGCTGGAAATGTCTGACATATACTGGAATCAAGTCACGAGAGCTAAAATCTCATGGACACTGGCACGATCAAGGAGGTAGCATATAAGAGATGCCACCAATCTGGAAAGTCTTCTACACAAAACACTATGAGTACATGTCCTACTATGCGAATAGAGGTGTCGAGGTTGAACATAGTAGTCCATCGTCTGATTACCGATCATTAATGTATACCATTAACATACGCGAGATCACCCACCAATGATGAAAATGGGAATCAAGGTACTAGAGTGCAAACTAATAAGTGTGAATAAATGTGTTGAGGTTGAACACTTGAGAGGATCCATCGATAAAGAAACATTGATGTATTCCCAAGAAACTGTCGATGGCGAGAGAACTTGCCACTGATGACTGCAAGTCTCAAGGCACTCAAAATGACTCTAGATTCCAATCCCAGAATAAATGATCTGAAGTCGATGGGATGAAATCCGCTAGATGGAGGGCATTAAGGCATCCCCCATCATCCAACATGAGGTACTCAGCAAAGCTATATAATGTGGAAAGACTCGATCATAAGGTCTACGAACCAGTAACTGTATCAGGAATGGACGACATGCAAAGTCAAGATAACTGAGGAATGGCTGACTCAGGTTTCAAATTCCTTCGAACAAGAGAATAACGGCATATGGTGACTGAATGAAGGCAGCAAAGACTCGATATACAAACTAGGACATCTCTGCGACACATGAGGCATCGACAGAGGCTCCACAGGGACTGGAAGCTTAACCAGTCGGTGGAGATAAACTCAGATAAACGAGTATAACTCCTAAAGTCAAACTATAACCCAACCAATGGATGTGATATACAGTGCTCTGTTCGAAGATGACACGACTTGACAGCTGCCAAAGATAACATCTTTCCTTGTCTGACTTTTTGGTTTTTTGACTTTTTTGGACTTTTTCAGTTATTTAAAAAGCTTGAAAAAATAATAAAATAGCTTTAGAGTTACAGACTAGGAGGAGACAAGTGTCATAAGGGAAAACAAACTAGTTCCAAGCAGTGGAACATACCTATGCTCAATGCAAGGATACATGTGTAGGATATCGACACTCGGGGGGGAATCCCATCCCGGTAAAAACGGAATCAGGCTGCGAAGGATAGAAAAATGGATCTACATGGCTAGACATGGGACAAGCTTGGGCTATATGGCTGAAACACAATGTCAGGGGAGCCGACATAAAGCTCAATAAGGCAGGAAAAGCTCATGATAATGCATTCACAACTTGACATAACAGAGTCCTGAGGGAAATAGGCCAGCATAAGATCAAGAGGAGTATGAATCTCTTGCGAAATGTAATATCAATACTATACAACAGACTCCCAGACCTATGAGAGGACTGACAACATGGGTACCAAATGCAAAAGGGATCTAATTAGGGCACCCATGTATAGGAAAGCTCTACCATTCACATAATATCACTTCTAACAGCAGCATGAAGGTTCCGTGATACCATGGAATGGGTCTATACCTAAGGTTAATATGGAATGGTCATAAGGCAATGCATAAGTGCAAGCGGATGTAAAATCCTAACCTATATGCCAGTTCAGACATAATACCTGTGATAGGCACGAATGGGTCGAAACCTCAGAGAGAGTGTACAAAAACCGGACCCTACATGACAACCATATTAGTCCAAAATAACCCAAAATAGTCAATAAAGAATCCAAACTATAGGATATAGGGAGGAATGATCATGACAACAACACCCAAAGGAAACAATGCAGTGAACGATGAGACATAAAACGAAAACTAAGGTGTAGACCCAACATTCACACATACACTACAACCCCAGTGAGGGTGACCACTGGTGTAAAGACCGAGCGAAGGGAAAAACTCCTCCACAAATGGAGTAGAGGATAGAATATGACCATTCCGAAATCTATGAGCACGGTAAGGGGCTGTGATGCCCCCAAGTATGACACCAGGGTCCGTACTAGGACCAAGACGGGTGATAGGATACTACGCATGCCGAAAATAAAAGGACCTAAACTTAAGAGAGCATAAATATACTCAAGTAACCACGATCCCAAAGGCCAACTAGCGCACAAAGAGCACACTCCTAAGAAAATCTACAGCCAAAATACAAGCAAACCAAGGGGAGGATATGTGAGCTCCCGAATGCAACAGGTATGTCTTGCCTAGGAGAGGCTTGAAACTCCCATACACTACAAGTGGAGGTGCGTAACCAATTATAGTGGCCCTCAGCTTCAATGCATATAGCGACTGTGCTGTCCGACCTCTACCTGGCCGGGACACCTATATAATAACCCCTGTAGAGTACCCCCTCGATAACCTAGGTAAGGCAACTAAGGTCACCTCAATATAATCAATGCTCAGGTGGACAGTCGCAGGCAGGATTGACCGTATGGGCAGGGTAGCAAAGCCCAAAACTCTCGAAAGAGCCCCCAGATATGAATACAATCCTGGAAATATCTCCGGTGCTACTCAGTTATGACTAGGGGTCATCCTAATCAATAACCACTCACACTCCCTTGTGCTTAACTCCCTTTTGAGAGGAGAATCCTGAGAAACACTGGTTATACCAAGGATTTCACACACTCACCTGGACAGACACCTAGATGTTGTTGTTTAGTGATCTTGGAGAATTAACTTACAATGAACTATTCCAAGATCCTAAAACCTAAGCTTGTTGGTGCACCCTAGAAAATAAAATAGTGTAATACATTTTAAATTATGCGTTGATTTTAATGGCTGTAATTACTCAAAGGGAAATGATCGTGCAACTAATGAAGTTATGACTCAATAGTGAAGTAAATATGCACACCATAACAAACAATGCTAAGTGCAATCTTTGTGAAATGAAAAATAGGGTATGCCATTACATGAGATGCATAAATATATATTCCTTTCCGAATGCCAATGCAATCCTTCCTATATGAAATCCTAAACACAATTCTCATCCAAGCAATCCGATGCAAGTACCTCCTCAAATCCATATCTAAGATGCAACTAAGAGTGAAACTATGAATTTTTCAATATAAAAGAATGAAAAATGCAAATAAAAGTCTTCTAAAACTCTCAGTCTCTGCAGCAAGTATAAAACACAAGCCCAACACGACACCAAGACAAAAGAGTAATGCACTAATGGCAAAACAAAACAGATAAATGACTAAAACTACTTTCAAAGAAAAATCAATGAAAAAGCGGTCTCTGGTCACAAAAGAAGCATCCAATAGACAACTTCAGACCCAATGAAGACCCAACCACACTCACAACCCACCCAACAACTTCCCACAACATCAAACTCACCAAAAGGGACGATGTACACGACTGTTTAAAGAACATCTGCGTATATACACGACTTTTGGCCAAAAACTTGAGTGTATACGTGGATTTTGGCCAAAAACCTGCGTGTATACGTGACTTTTGGCCAAAAATCCATGTATGTACGCGACTTTTGGCCAAAAACCTGCGTATACAGAGAAAGCAGTGGTAAAAAGTAGGCCAAGGGTTAAACCAATAAAGGGGAGTGTCAATGGATGAACATACTATAACATGCAACACAAAAACAGGGAGAAACATAGAGCAAGTCAAGAATATCAAGCCCATTATGCCCCCAACCCCAAATAAAAACAAGGAACATCCCCAGTAGAGTCGCCAATTCTGTTACGGAGAGAAATTCCTATGGCTTGGGGTACCACAACAGACAGCTTGACTCCAGAAATCAATCCTTTCCAATATGCAATAGAAATTAAACGTCTAACACTAAAGGATCAGACCTCGTACCTTATTCCAGATGGTTGAAGTAGATCCCCATTGAGCTTTCAAATCTTCAGCTTGAATTGCTATATTACTTCCTCAACAACAAGTAAATAATACAAGAATTCTATATATCATGGTGTTAGATCTATTCTATCATATATAATAGATAATGTAAAAGCATTTGACATGATCCCATGGATAAAATATTCATTCAAATACACATCATTGGACAGGAAAATATATTTCTATTAATATAAATCATAGATTACAAGATACAACCTCTGACGACATGTCTGCGAACTGGAGAAACTGAATCTCCCACTTGGGCCTCCACCACTTCAATCCTCTATCTCTTGATAGAAAGCTCACAAGCAAAAGGCAAGCTTGGGAAGAACACAAAATTGCTCCAAGGGAAAAAGGGATGCAGACTCAAGCATAAGTTCCGGCAACAATGGACTATAGTTTCGTTGCTCTCAATTCTCTCTTATGCCTTCAATGTACCAAAGGGTTCCTTATATATCTTTTCAAATGGGTAATGAAAGGTCGAATCCGAGTGATCTCAAGGCATATGGAAGGTCAGGAGTCAAATGAGTCGGATCCATGTCAAGGAAAACTCCAAAAGGATTTAAACTATGCACACATCCCAATGTACATGGTTATATGGTTCAAACCTACGCATGTATGCGCTTCTATGTTTAAAAGTCGTGTATAGCATTTTTCATGTGTTTTTAGGGATGATCAAAAAAACATCAAAGGACAAAAAGTGGTCCATAGGGGCTAAGGAGTCTGCAGCGGGATAGGGGAAGGCCATACAAAGTGTGATTCACCTGGAGTGGTGAAATCCTCTATAACAATGATCTCATCACCTCTTCCCCTCCATCGATGATGAGGAAAGCCATCTGGCCGTCATGGTCCCACATCTACATGTACATGACAGAGTATCATTATATGTCATCCCACCAAAAACATGTCTTTTCATTTCATATATAAAACAACACAAAAAAATTTATAATTCAAAAAACAAAAGTGAGTTGGGATTCGGTACCTATGTCTCCATATGCTGCTCCTGGTGGTAGGGGCATATCCATATCTCCACGAAATTTGATCCCTTCATAGTGATGATATAATGTATCCACCACTAGATAAATAAGTCTACTGGATAGGGGTTAGCCACCCTTCCCCCTCCCAGTCTCCACATGACATTGACCCAGTGTAGCTGAGTCGGATCCCAAACTCCATGTGGAGCAATTCCAAATCTAGGGCTTATCCCCGACACCCGCTCAAAAAATAATGTACTCAGTATGTTGTAGAACCTAAATTTTTGTACCCTTCCCATATTGCAGTCACTGAGTTGTTGCTTCATGTTGCTTAGCAGTGAGGTACTCCAGTCATATATCATAGGTCATGTGCACTCTACAACATAGAACATCATTGGACTTGAGGCCTGGTGGAGTGATGCTAAACCTGTGATCCTGCCCAATTCCAATAGTATGGCTTTCAGCCCCAAGTGCTGGACTACGTTTGTCAGGATTTGACTCCCAACCTTCTCTATATAGGGAAGGCAATACAAAACTATGTACTCCTCTATATTCATATTTCCTCTTGGCCCACGGAATTGGAGGTTCACGACCTCCCCTTGACGAGCCAAACCTATGATAAAGTATATGTCCTCAACCTCAATGCTGAGTGACATCCCATCCAACTAAAAGGTCTCAGAGTCTGGATCCCATTAATCCACTAGTAGTTGGAGTAGCCTTGGATTAGCCCTCTAACTTCCAAGATGCCAAAACTTATATAACCCACAAGCCCTCTGCGCTTGTTGAGCCATGAGATTAGCCTACAAAGCCTCTTCAACATCACCATGTTCTCTCTCTCTCTCCATTCTAGCACCATCCTGCACAAACATTGCCAAGTTTCATGAGTGTTTTCCCTTGAAAATCATGTTTGCGGCCCTGTATGTGACTATTTTTGAAACAACCGCATATGTACGCAGTGGTATCATGGTCTTTTCCGTGTATACCTAGCCCTATATGCAGAAAAAAGACCCGATTTCTGTGTGGGCTGAAAGGAACTATTTGGGATGGCTTAAGTAAAAAAAATGACCATTAAAATTAAAAATTTATGCACAAAATTGAAAGAGGAGGGCATGAATAATTACCTGTACCAAACATGGAGTGATTTTGTTGGACGATGCTCCCGCAATCAACTCTTGAAGTTCTAGATACAAAAGAACTATTGTTATAAACCAAAATGGAACTTCTCTGTCTGAGTGCTGACATCCATTATGTTGGTACACGAAGGGACAATGAGGATTGAAGTGGCCAAAACACTATAGATGTGCATGACCTTTTATGCATGATCTCCAGACCAACTTGATTTATTTTTATTCTGAGTTTTGGGTTGCGTATGCGACTATGTGCATTGCAACTCGCGTATCATACGTGACTATGTATGTTGCAACCCGCGTACACATTGTGTATGCTAGTTCCCTTTGAGAAACATGCATATCATACACGCCTTTCCTATACAAACACTTGCATACACCTTAATTCGACATTAAAAAATATAAATCATGATTAGATGAGATTAGTTGGGTCTTAATCCATAACTATCCCAACTGTCTCAACCATCTTAACCGGTGAAACCACTATATTTCCCAATGTATAAATAGAGGTCTTGGGATGGGGCTAAGGAATCAATTCTAGAATAAAAACGTTATACTGGTGGTATACCTTTAGAGTCTTGGAGCAGAAGAAATCAGAGTCCTCGGTTGCAGAGGAGTCCTTGTGTCAGAATCTGGGTTGTATTCTTACCTATTCACTGTTTTTTAATAAGGAGAATTCTTTTCCAATCGTGTATTGTGGTTGTCTCATGTATATTAGTTAATGAATGTTTTTAGTTATGATATTAATATGCATTTCATCTAACTTATGATATATATATGTAAGAGATATTTCTTGAAGAATTGGATCTTTGCAGGTGAAGATAAGCATCCCTAGAAGATTTGGAGAAGATTGAAGCGAGAGAAGATCAAGCTTGGATCAACCGTCATAAACCGAGTAAGACAAACTCTCTTCCTATTCTCATTTCATTTTTTGTAAAAGTGGATTGTCTACAAGTCTAATAGCAAGTTGGTAACCCCAGACCCTAGGTTACAAGGGTGTATTGTCCTGTACAGCAGAACTGGCGACTCCACTGGGGAGTCGAGCCTACTGTGGGTCCATCTTGTAGCTTCCCTTTACCAGTCTTTGTTCTGATTCTAATTTTGAGTGTGGTCCTTTTTAACTTTCTTTTGATTTACAGTGTAGTGTGCCCAGAAGTCTGTGCTAGTCTCTTTTTCTTTGAAATTTTTTTAGCAGTGTATGTGGGTTGCTTTAAGCACAGTCACATATATGACCTTGAATATGCAGGTTGCTGTATAAGACAGTCACGTACAGCACGTGGGTTTCCTGCATACACAGTCATTGATTTCCTGTAACAACCTAAAAATTGGGTAGGGTTTTCTTGTCCCTGTATCCTTGTTTTTTTAGTTGTTTGGAAGTCTTCTAATTTTGGCATGACTCTATGAGTCTAAAGTCTGTGAGTCACACCATTTGCTTGTTTTTCAACCCTTTGAGCCTTTTGTTTGAATTTCTTTCATCTTGTGAAGTTAAGGTGGTCCTACCACTTGGTCTGTAAGTTTGAGTTCTTGTGTCTAGGTCAGTGATCAGGGCACTAGATACTTTATACTCTGTGCTACAGTTTGTGGTGTCAGTTTGTCACTCCTTCTTTTGTGAATCTAGTGGACTTTTTGAGTTCAATAGTTTCTCCAAGTTAGGTTTTTTCTGAGTCTTCTTCCTGTGTGGTTGAAGTAGGTCATTTTAGGTCCTTTATGCCTTATTTCACTTTTTGTATTCTTTGCTTATTCGAACTTGCTCAAAACTTGCATTTAGTTACATTATAGTTTTTGAATATTTTTAAAAGAGAAGAAAAACATTTTATACTTTTGCATCTAGTTGCATTCAGTCTTTTCTTTTCAGTATTTTTCAAATAAAATTCAAAAATTATAAAAATAAGTCTTAGTTTTCTCGCATTTAGTTTTAAATTCATTAGCTTCTATTTGCAAAAAGAAAAAAAATTGGTTTAAGTAGTTACAATTTACTTTGAAATTTATTTATACATCATTTTGCTTTTTCTTATCGAGTCTATAACACCACATTGTTTCCCGCCATTTACCTCTGACTAAAAACAACCTTCTAAAATGAACAATATAATTTGAAAATTATTAGTAAGTTTTATTTTATAGGCTCCTACACCAACTAGTTTAGGCTAGACTTGTGGATTAGGGAGTTTCAACTCTCCACAAGTGTTTAAATTTAGACGTAGTTGGACAATCAATAGGTAAACCCTCTTCTATGTTGATTGTATCTGGAAATACCCTCAGCACGAGGCCGTGTGGAGGCTTGGACTGAGGATAGAACCCTTCGATTCCTTGTCAAAGCGTAGACCAAGGTTTTTGTGCATTTGGGGACTTTTGTCAATACCACACTTTAGGCCCCGTGTGGTGCTGGTGTTGATAGAGTTTCAGGATTTGCTACCCTACCCATGCGTACGAACCAGACTTGTGATTGTCCCCCTAGAATGTTAGTAGAGTTGCATTAGACTTTAGTCTCTTTGACATCTAGGGTTCATACACAAGTACACCAGAAGGGTATTTCTAGTTGACCTTGGACGGGCTTGGAAGGTAACCCCGTTAGAAGGTGTGGGAGCGCGGTGGGTGATTCCTCTGCTTGTGCCTAAGAACATCTACAAGGACACCAAGTAATTTTCTCTCAGCTTTATTTTGGAAAACATATCCTATACCCTTTGTGTCTATTTTGGATTTAGGAAATTTTGCAGGGATTGCTGTGTGGTTTGTTTGTGTTTAGCCGGCCTTAGGGTGTCTAAAGAGTCAATTTTCAATCGTGAAGGACCAACCTCTTAGAAGGCCAATAAGGTTGCAAAACCTTCCTCCAGTTACTACAGTGGATCCTCCACTGCCCCCTCAAAGGCAGAGATTAGACATAGAAGTTTCTTTTGAACCGTTAGGAATTAGTGAAGTTCTAGGTGAATTGAAACTTAGGACAAACCAGGATGATACAACCACAGTAGAGATAGAAGACTTGCATGCTGACGAGTTTGCAAGAAACTTTAATTCAACTCTTACTAACTTAAATGATCCTCTGATCGTCCAGGTTCTTCCATTTAATTCACCTGTGATTGGTGTTTCTATGAGTAGACTTATGTCTAGTTCAGGAGAGAGTCCATCTACCCCCATCTCAGCTATTCCAGCTGAAGGAGTGCAACCTCGCCCAGTTGGTACTATTGGAATATATTATATTCCTTTGAAGGTAATAATGTCTTTGTATTATGTCGGAAGTTGTCTACAATCTTATGTAAAAGAGTAATACATTTAACCCATAGTTATATCGTGGTGTATTTACTTGTGTAGAGTATTTATCCATGGTATTGTATTAAGTGATGTTATTTTGGAGAATTATATTATCCCACATGCAATATGTGAAAGTAATTCCTCCTCATCTCTTAGTATATAATAGGGTCAAGTGAGTCTCTACATATCATGCATTCTTGATGTAGCAGTGGTACTATTGTGACACTATTGTACATCACTTGTATTCTTTGGGGTATTTGTGCTTTGCTCTCTTGTAATATTGGAGAAGACATTCTGGAGATAATATAAGACTACATTTCCATGAATGTAACCTATTAGGGTGAACCACGTATATCGGTGTTCTCTTGTCCTTTTCTTTTCCTTTTCTTATCTTTTATGATATGTTATTGGTTGCTTAGATAGGTTAACTAGTTTAGCTTGACTCTACAATTCTAACATGGTATCAGAGCAGGTTGCTATGATCTAGTACCTTCTATAGCTTTCAATCAACAACGATTATCATTTGGGCATTGTCATTTTGTTGTAGATTTTCTTTCTATTTGGTAGCCATTAGGCTTCTCTTCAAATCTGGGCATATTTCTGCATTTTTTTACCCTAACCCTAAGGAGATCTTTCCTCTGATTATAAAAATGACAGTTATAAAAAAGGGCTGTAACTTGGTCATTTTTTACCAAATTTTTTATTATAACCTAATTTTGGAATTGGAAATGCCATTCTGGATCCACCCTCACGACCCGAACAAAAAAATGGGTATTTTTGGGCTTCCTTTTGGTAATAAAAATGACAATTATACAAAAGGGCTGTAACTTGGTCTTTTTTTACCCGTTTGTTTATTATAACCTATTTTTGAAATTGGAACAACCATTATATATCCACCCACATGCCCATAATAGAAGACTGGGCTTTTCCAGGAACATTTTTTCAAAGGGTTGTAAGTAAAAGTTTCTCTTTCCTTTACTGTTTTTCTAACTGTGTTTTTTGCAGATTTAGATTAATACGGTAAAGTATTTAAGTTTTTTTTTATTCATTTTTTGCATTTAGGTTTTGCTTCTAATTATGTTTATTAAGATATTATTTCTTGTTCTTGCTATATATTTGTCTCACATTTCTATATGGAAATATTGACATCTTTTAAGGACATGGATCTCTAGTATTTTGTCATGATGATAGCTATAAACCATCTAATGCTTAATATTTTTTAAATATACTTAATAATTGATTTTTTATTTTGTTTATTTTGTTTATAAAAACAATTTTATAAGAACAATATCATATGTGTTATCTAGTGATCATTATTTACTTTATTTATATGTTATTGCTGACCTTTGTGTAAAATCAATTTCATTCTTTTATAAGTAATATATTTATGATCATTATATGCTCTTGCTAATTAAATTCTTAAGTAAAATCAATTTTTTTAATCTATGTGATATCATCTTTTTTGGCTTGACATAAGTTATTTAATTGGGATATAGTTTCTTTTTCATGTATTGTAGAGATTGCATCTAGTCTCAATATGGAAGCATTGACATTTCCACGACATTTCGTCTCTTGCATATTTACATAGTGTTAACAAGAAATGAACCCATGATTAAGAGTATTAGTGACTTGTCATTTCATAATTTTTTATAAGTGATATCATGAGTTGATCATAATTCACTATATGTTGATCATATTCAACATTTTGATTTGTCTATATCTAATGTCATGTTTATTTCGATCATCTTTTACTCAATATTTATATGGCTTTGAGCAATCTTTAAATCTTGAACTATTTATCATGAGCACCTTGTTCTTGTTGCAATGAGATTTCTATTCTTATGATTGCAAAGGTTATATTGTTCCTACTTGCCTCTAACGTTCCTATATGGAAGCATTGACACTTTCAGGGCATTCATCTCTTGCATATTAACCTCATACTAATAAGAAATGCACCTATGCTTGAGTTTAGTTGCTTGATGACTAAATTTTCATATATTTAAGTGAAATATTTGGCTCACTATTTATATGTTGTGGCTGACACTTAATGTGTAAAAGTAACTTCATTTTCCTTAATGAGCAAGTTAATATTTTATTTGATCATATTATGTCGCCATTCCTTTATATGATGTTTGTTAACCTTTGGTATATAAGCATTTTCATTTCCGTATGGGCAATTTTGTTTTATGATCTTTATATGCTTTAATCTTGAAAGTTCTTGTGCAGATTAGTTCTCTGTTTAGGCTTTCACCTTATTCTAGAAGTAATGAAGCACCATCTTCTACGGTTAAAGTCATGATGTTCATCTGTATGATATCATTTTTTATGTATAGACAATTGGGGTCTTGTTTCTTTGACGTTTGAGGTCTTCTACAGATATTTATATTGCACCTTGATTGGAAGAATGTCTACTATCCGCATGTGTATTGGCCATCTGGGTTTTTTTGTACATTGTTGTGGTGCTCCTAGCCACATGTTCTGTTTTATCGGTCGTCAGAAGGTATTTGTACAATGGTGTGGATGTTATATCAGAGTTCTTCAGCTATCATGCATGGTTGTAATGATTCTTGTGGTGATATGGGTATCTTGCAATTGGATTACGTCACATGTTCTCTGTATTTTATTGTTGGGTCTTTCATTGTACAACTTGGTTCATGTGCACTTTCATGATTTAGTGAGAAGCAGTTATTCATCGTCAAATCCCATCAGCCGAAGTGTTCTTCTTTTTCAGCTTTGGTTCTTCTCGAAGTCGTCATCAAGGGGGAGAAATAATGACTCCTTCCTTCCTTAGTGTTAGTTTCGGCCCTTCTCCCAGCCATTATTAAGGGGGAGTGTTGGAATATATTATATTCCTTGGAAGGTAATAATGTCTTGTCAGAAGTTGTCTACAATCTTATGAAAAAGAGTAATACATTTAACCCATAGTTATATGGTGGTGTATTTACTTGTGTAGAGTATTTGTCCATGGTATTGTATTAAGAGATGTTATTTTGGAGAATTATATTATCCCACATGCAATATGTGAGAGTAATTCCTCCTCATCTCTCAGTATATAATAGGGTCAAGTGATTCTCTACATATCATGCATTCTTGATGTAACAATGGTACTATTGTGACACTGTTGTACATCATTTATATTCTTTGGGGTATTTGTTCTTTGCTCTCTTGTAATATTGGAGAAGACATTTTGGAGATGATAGAAGACTACCTTCCCATGGATGTAACCCATTAGGGTGAACCACATATATCGGTGTTCTATTGTCCTCTTCTTTTCCTGTTCTCATATTTTATGATATGTTGTTGGTTTTTTAGATAGGTTAACTAGTTTAGCTTGAATCTACTATTGTAATAGGTACTCATAAAAGAAATATACCTGCTACTTCTTTAACTCCAGCTAGTCGAGTGGTTCAACCACCGCTTTCACAAATATACTAGGAACTTCTGGTGGGGTGGTCACTGGGATTCCTAGTGCACCTTCTGCTTCACCCTATTTTGCATACATTGCTCAGAGTGGTCCTGTTGGATCCTCTTCATTTGTCTAGGGTTTGCCGTGGAATGGGGGGCACATTCCCCCATCCACTTCTTATGTAGGCCCCACACCTGCATATGTGGGGATGCAGTTTGGAAATAATAACTCTTATGGTCAAGGTTTCCAAATGCCGGTTTCGGCTCCATTCACGAGCTCTCCCATCTCGCTTTTTAGCATAGGGATACCTGCTCCTGTTTTCCAGACTCCAGTTTCAATTGGAGCAGCTCAAACCACATACATTACACCACACATGAATAATCCACGAGATTATGGGTGAAATCCATTTCAAAGTAGTCCAAATACTTCACAACTGGTAGCCGAGGGAAATCCCACCTTTACATTTGCGAACCAGGGGGGAAGTCCTTCTACTTCCCAAGCTCAAACTTTTCAAGCTCCGGTTAGGCCCAAAATTCCTTTCCTGGCAACTTTAAACTTGCCAGATTTGTCCAAGTTAAGGAATGACCTAGTGAAACATGATGCCACCTAGCCACCTGTCCCTACCAAGTTACCCTCAAATATTCCAAAATTCGAGGGCAAAGTTGGTGAATACCTAGGGGCTCATATCAACACATTTCACTTGTGGTTCTCTTCCAAATTGCTGAACGATGATACTGTTTGGTTGATATTGTTCCAAAGAACTCTGACTAGTGCCACAACAAAGTGGTATATCAAATTTCCCTCTGCTGTGTTTGATATTTTTTGGGACTTAGCCAATGTGTTCCTTAACCATTTCCAACTTTTGTCCCATATGATGTTGGCACAGACTTATTGTCCACCTTTCAGCAGGACAAAGGCACTTGCATTTTGGATTATATGTAAGAGTGGCGAAGGCATAAGAGGCTCATCAAAGCCACTATCCCTCCCAAGTTTTTGTTAGAATGGGTCCTTGAGTCCTTATTTCCATATATATCTAACGATGTATCCATTTTGGGAGTAACTAATGAGGAAGAGGTTATCCTCAGGGCCCAACAATTAGATTTGATATACTCTCAGTCTAGGATTCTATACGAAATCATCCCTGATGCACCGCGGCCAACACATAGTGTCAATAAACCTAATCCTGGACGCCATGTTGATGGCGTGGTTGGTTCAGTTAAATCTCCCACTGCAAAGTATTTGGAAAAACAACTCCATGAGTTGTCTGTTAAAAAATATATAGCAGAGGAAGCAAAGGCTACCCCCTCACCCCAAAATGCAAACATTTTTGGTCAATCCTCCCAAAAGGGAAATTAGCATCTCGGTGGGAAAAAGAAAAAGGGGAAGAAGGGTGAGGGAAACCAAAACAATCCTAAACCCACAAATAATGTCGATGGGGGAAAAAAAGAGAAGAAGAAGGTGAAATTTCAGTATAAATTGTGCCAGGAAGATCACCTGACCCATCAATGCCCTCTTATGGATCAAGCTTAGAAGTTGCTAAAAAATGAACAACTGGCTGTCCTAAAGGATCCTTTTGCCCAAGGACAGAATGGAGCTTTGGTTTCTAACATAGATGGGGGAACTGCTAATGCCCCTAACCAAAATTATATCAATATGGTTTGATCCAAGACATTACTCCATACTAGAAATAAGAACTATGAGACGGAGGCTCTGGAGAAGGGTAAGTCTATAGGTGAAACTTCTAACCATCTCACAATCGAGAAACCTACCAAACCTATGCCTAAGATATTGAAAGGTGTCTTCAAGAAAGCATTGCACAATTCTAATGCTAGGGTTGCAGCCAATTAATCTGTAGTTGAATATTTAGCCCAAACCCCATGTGCAATGTCAACTTTGGAGGTGCCATAGAGTTGTCCCGCCCAACAAGATGCACTCTTAGTAGCCTTAGGTAGTATGGATTCATCGAGGCTTATGGCGAATTTTAATTTGTCTGATGCCAAAATTCTCTTGCCATAGCATGTGGCTTTGTCAATAGATGTCATACATAGTGGAAAAACCATTGGAAGGTTAGTTGTTGAATGGGGTGCTTCCACATGTGTCATGTCTTTGTCTTGCTAGAAGGCTCTTGGATCTCCAGAGTTGGTTCCATCGAACACCCTACTTACTGCTTTTGACAGAAGGTCATTTCATCCTCATGGTATCCTACCAGCTTTTGAGATTAAGTTGGCAGGGAAGGTAATGTCTGTTGAGGTAGAGGTGATTGATGTCCCATTGGATTATAACTTGCTTCTGGGAAGAAGTTGGACTTATGTTATGTGTGCAATTGCCTCAACCGTTCTTCAAGTGGTAGTGTTTCTGCATGAATGGAAGTTGGTTACTATTTACCAACTCAGTTTCACTCGGAAGGGCCATGTGGAAACTAATGATTCCACCATGCCATTGGTTGATTAGGTCAAACCTAATTCAGAGAGATTAGGGTCTGGAATGTATTCATTGTTAATGGGAACATTCGATATCCTAGTCCTGATAAATTACTTAGGTTCTACTAGTGTGGGGAAGTCTATCGCAATGATTGTTGATAGAATGGATCCTTGGGTTCTTCCTTCCCATTATGAACCTGAGGTGCCCTTATCGGAAGTGGAAGTAGCTTATCAAGCTATCATTAACACCACTATTGATCCCATTCTGATTCCTCCTCCAGTCTCAGAGGAGCCAAAAGAAACCTATCTACCTGCTTGGGCAGAGAACTCTTTGTATACTTATGATTGCTTAGACATGGTTTTTCCTTCAGACGAAGCCATTTTGGAAGCTATGAGTGGACGAGATAAAATATGTGAAGATATTCATCATAAATCCTACTTCCTTCCAGAGTTAAGCAAGATTGAGAGTAAAGAGTTGCATGTGAGACTGGAAGATGATGCTAATGTACCTATTAATCCCTTACCAAGGGAGGGAATATTTTCCAAGGGGAGTATGGAAAAAAATTTCCATACTATACCTATCAACATCTCTGCGAATCCCAATGTCGTAGAAAATGTATATATTGGTGCAAACTGCTCTCCAGAGGTGATTGCTACTTATATGGCCTTATTTAAGGAGTTTCGCGACGTGTTTTATTGGTCATATGAGGAGATTCCACACATACATCCATTGATAGTGGAATATGAAATCCGAACCTATCCTAATGCCAAACTAGTTCAACAAAAACATAGACTTGTTAATCCGCATAAAGCGACATTTGTTAAGGCTGAATTAGAAAAGCTACTAAAAGCTTGTTTTATTTACCCGATCGATTTGACGAAGTGGGTATCCAATCCTGTTCTCGTCGATAAAAAGAAAGGGACGATACGTGTATGTACTAAATTTCATGATTTAAACAAAGCTTATCCTAAGGATAACTACCCCACACCATTCATAGATCAAATCATTGATGCTTGTGCAGGGAGTGAGGTGTTTTTGTTTATGGATGGTTTTTTTGGGTACAATCAGATTCAAATCAAGCCGAAAGACCAACATAAAGTGACTTTCATTTGTCCTTGAGGTACATTTGCATACAAGAAAATTCCTTTTGTATTGAAAAATGCAGGGGCTACCTTTCAGCGGGAAATGAATTTTTCCTTCCATGACATCAAGACTATTGTTGAACCCTACCTAGATGATCTTCCTGCGCATTCTCCTAAGATGATCGATCACCCAGATCACTTGCACTTAATTTTTGAACGATGCAGGAATTACAAAATATGCTTGAATCCCCACAAGTGTGTTTTCTGTGTCAAGTCAGGCAGGCTGCTCGGGTTCATAGTTTCTAACAAAGGTATTTAGGTGGATCCTTTGAAAGTTGAGGCCATTGTAAATCTACCTCCTCCTCGTTCCATTAGGAAACTTCAGAGCCTGTAAGGAAAGTATAAATTTATTTGACGTTTTATCATGAATTATGCCAAGATCACTAAAGGTTTCATGCGCCTGTTGAAGCAGGACACCCCATTTGTATGGGATGAAATTGCACAACTTGTGTTCGAGGCATTAAAGAAAGGTTTGTTGTCGGCCCCTTTGTTGCATCCACTATATTACTCTAGTGATTTTATGTTGTAGCTACCCACATCCGAGTCGACCATTGGGGTAGTGCTAGTCCAGGAAGATGATAAGCTCCAATAGCATGTCATCTATTATCTTAGTCATGCTTTAGCTGGCCTTGAACTTCGGTACTCCCACATTGAAAAGTTGGCTTTAGCAGCTATTTATGATATTCAGAGGTTACGTCACTACATCTTACTGAGGACTGAGACAATAGTGGTGGATGTCAATCCTTTCCAGTATGTCTTGTCCCGATGCATATTTGGAGGCAAATTCAACAAATAGATAGTCATTCTCTAGGAGTTTGACTTGGATTTTCAATCCACCAAATCAAGAAAATCCTTATTTTTCGCAGAACTTATCGTAGAATTTCTGGTAGAAGAAGATGTAGCAATTGAAGAAGACTCATTCCCAGATAAGCACATCTTTCTGATTTCCACCTTTTATCCTTGGTATGGAAATATACTTGTCTATCTCTAGACTCTGAAGTGTCCTGCAAACTTTTCGCGGGAAGAACGACGCAAACTATGCTTACATGCAAAAACCTACATCATCATCGGGGATACTTTATACCGTAGAGGGGTAGACTCTATTTTACATTGGTGCCTCACCCATGAAGAGGCTGAGATTGTCCTAAATGACGCCCATAGCGGAGCATGTGGGGGTCTTTTATCTGGGTTAGCAAGGGCCCAGAATATTTTGCGTGCCGGTTATTTCTAGCCCATGATCTTTAAGGATTGTGTAGAATCCGTGAAGCGTTGTCATCCTTATGAGCTTTACACCAGAAATATGTGGTCGCATCTTGATCGACTATTTCCCATCATCACAGTGGGCCCCTTCACCAAATCAGGGATAGATTACGTGACGTGTAACCCAGTCTTGGCTGGGGGTCACAAATACATCATTGTCCCTATGGATTACTTTACAAAATGGGCAGAGGCAATGGCCACCTTCAAGACTGACGAGGAAACTGTAGCTTTTTTCATTTTGAACTAGATTATCACATGCTTCAATATTCCTAAAGAGATTGTCACTGACCATGGAAGTCATTTCCAAAACAACATGATGACTGAATTGGCTACTATGCTACGGTTTAAATAAGAACATTCATCTTCTTTCTACTTGCAGGAAAATGGTCATGTCGAGGCAGTGAATAAGACCTTGAAGATTATTCTTAAGCATACTATCAATACAGCCCAGTCAAATTGACACATCATGCTGTATCCTTCACTTTTGGATTATCGAACCAATTTGAAAACTACCACATGGTTCTCACCTTTCCAACTTGTTCACGGTGTGGAAGTAGTAACCCCGGTTGAATGTGAAATCCCAACGTTAAAAATTTCCATTCATGTGTTACTTGACATGAATGAAATGGAAGAATGTTTGCTACATTTAGAACAACTAGATGAACAACGTAGAGATGTGTTTACTGCAAACGAGGCTCATAAAAATAGGGTTAAAAATCAATATGATAAATCAATCAAACCTAGGATTTTTTCTAAAGGGGAGTTGGTATTGCTATGGGATTAGGACAAAGAAATCCTGGGGGTAGGGAAATTCAGGTATTTATGGTTAGGACCCTATATCATGTCGAAAGTTCTGAAGAAAGGGGCACATGAATTAACTGATTTTGAAGGAAATAAGCTGCCTGAGCCTAGGCTTAGCACTTTTTCTTGTATTTTTATTGTATGTAACTTTATGGACAATAGTTAGCCGGTTTGTGTTCTTATATCATATGTTTCTTGTTACAGATGTCTTCCGAGTGGTTCATAGGTTTTGCAGATGGCACTAGTCATCGCACTTGCAACCTGACTTCATCTGCATGGGTTATTTACTCACCCTCAGGACAGCTAGTTACCTTTGGAGGTGCTTGCTTATGTCTTGCTACCAATAATGTGGCCAAGTACAGGGCTGCCAATGAGTTTTTATGGGATGCCTTGTCACATGGCAGTGACTCAGTCGGAAGTCATACTTGACTCTCAAATGGTGGTTTCCCAGCTCAATTGAGCTTATCAAGTGTGAAATCCTACCTTGTTATGTCAGTTTTTGCAAGTAAGATTATTGGAAATAAATTTTGATTTTATTTCATTTAATCATATTCCATGAAATCAAAATTCATTAACTGATGCATATGCGAACTATGTCTTAAATTGGCACTTAAAACACATTTTATAAAAAATACACAATAGATACAGTCTAAACACATGTAAATAAACTAGATATGTGTGTGTGTGTGTGTGTGTGTGTGTGTGTGTGACTATCTGTCCATATAGATAGGTCGAGTTCTTGATCCTCAGATCCAGTCATAACTGTATAAATATACAAAAATGTACAAAATTGGATCACAATCCATAAAATTCCATTAGATATAATCTTGACCATCCTGGTCAGCCTGATTACCTTGATCATGAGCCTCCTCATGTGCTTCAGCTGTAGCAGCCTCAATGGCCTCTATGTAGACAAGTACAACTCTGGCCACCCTTCGCAAAAGGAGTATCAAGGTAGGTGGAATACCGATAACAAGTTCCTGCATGATGGAAGGGATCTACTCAATATGAATGGTTGGGACTCTCTAGGTAATCTTGGCTAGCTTCCCCTCAAGTACCCTGATCAAACCATGATCTTTCCCTACCACTGGTCGTACAAACATCATGGGATTCCCATCAGGGTGGACATGCCCAATATCTGCATTTTAAACATTTAAGTGGATTAAAAACTCTTATACATGTGGATATATCTTTATGATAAAAATTCATAAAAATTTAAAAACTTAAAAAGTAAAATACCAAGCATTCCCCATACTCCTCTGGGAGGGAGGATGAGCTCATTGTTACCTTGAAAGTCTAAACCAACATATGGAGACTGCTCTAGTGCTGGAAATTGCCACCCCCACAACAAGTAGAAATCATCATCATATACGCTTTGAACTGATCCACAACCACCCTGGAGAAGGAAAATGTCTCCCCACCTAGTCAGCCTAGGTTGACGAGGAGAGAATGCTGGAAATGGTACCGTAGGGCCAAGTGCAGGCACTCTCTAAAAAACAAAGGCCACAAATAGACTGGAATAACCAAAATTCTTACACCAACCTCTCTTGCAGTCAGAGAGTTTTTTTTTCATGATCGAGATTATTCCTAAGCACCAGTCGGACACAGTCCCCTGTAGGCACTCTACGGCAATCCTCATCTGGTTTCGAGTAGCAACATGAAGCGATGATGATCCTGCAACCCTCACTATAGTACTTTCCAACACCTGCAGTGGGAAGTTACAAATATGTGCAATAGGGATGCATGATCCCTTTTTCTGAGTCCTAGGTGCGCAGTAAGTGTTTATGTAATCTTGAACACTCATGGGGTCACCACCCCTACCAGAACCTTCAAGGTTGATAGGTGTTCCTTGTCGAGATAACCCCGTGATGAAATAAATATCTTCCAATGCCACTTCTAAAATCTCACCTTGAAGGTCAAAGGCCCCAAAGTCATGATCCTAGTAGCGAATAAAAAACTCGAGAAAATGGACATTGGCCCGCATAGGTGAAGTACAAAATAATTTCAATAACCCACTTTTCCCCAATGCTTGCATAGTGGGGGAACTACGGAGTGCTTCCCGATCCATATATTCATGTTCCCGCTCCCTCCACTCCAACACCATGTTTAAACCTGCCCATTAGACCAAGATTTAGCATTAGAATCCATGAAAATTCTTTGAATTTTGTCCCTTTTCTATTTTTTCTATGTCGCGTAGCATATGTGACTGTCTTTTAGATAAGTCACGTATGATACGCGGGTTTCCTTCGGGAAATTCGCGTATAAAATGCGTGTATGCGACTATGTGAGTTGCATACCCGCGTACATTGCACGGCCCTCTTAAGATAGGTTTAAAACATCCAAATCTGCATAAAATTGAAAATGTAAATGGTAAAAAAGGAAGAGAAAGGAGAGCTAGCTTACCTTGCACTTGCAGAATTGAAAATCATACACTAGTTTTTCCACACCAAGTGATTGAAGTCAGAGGCAAAAATTTCCTATATTGGGTAAAAATATGAAATGGTATTTTTGATTTCTATTTTTTGACTATATATAGAAATAATTTCAAATTGTGGGTTTTTAACCTATAGTTTTCAAAATTTTATTATAATCGAACTAATGCCATGTCATGTTTTCCTAATGCAACAGGTCCAAGGTCATTTAAAGTCATTATTCACTCATATAGGATAGGATTTTGGTCAGTCAATGCATTTTTGCATCTATTCCTAATCTGTTTTAACCCTAGGATTACTATTTTGACCACGAACTATGGTGTTTAACCATTATTACCTCGTCTATACCATTGTTCTTCTGTGGATAGGGATTTCCTTCCATGAGTACCCTAGTTTAGAACATATTGTTGTCTTTTGGTACTCATGCCACAGTTGTCATAGGTTCAGAGGAGCCTTCTTAGCTATTTTTCATGCCAAATTGAGCCTAATTTTGGTCTCTTTTTACAAGCTATCCCATTTATAAGGCTCCCCTCCCTTATGGAGTTTCTTTAGGCCTAGGTCTAACTCCTCAAAATAGACTTGATTGCTGAGTAAACTTGTCCATTCAGTCTCATTAAGAATATGTTAATGGGCATCCACATTGGTGGTAGGTTATCACTTTCTCCGACCATGTGGAATAATACGAGAAAGGAACACTCTCTTTTCTACAAAATTGAGAAGAGTATTCTCAGGAATAGGTTTATCACTTTTCCGGACCCGAGGGACTAAATTCATTGAAAAGGAGCACCCGGTATGAGCTTAGTTTTTTCTTTTTCGTGCTCTGGACCTAAACATGAAAAATATTTTGAGTGTACTTTAATGCCTTTGTCATGCTCATTAAATACTAAAGAACAAAGCATCGATTTTACTGTTGTAAGCCCCATTTCTCATAACCAAATGGATCTTTTCGAGTGATCTTACTTTCCTTCACACTCGTAAAACTCAAGTTATAAGCTACTTTTGAAGGAGCATTGGGTAGGTGGTAATTTAACCTTTTTTGGACCTTCCCAACTAAGTACGAAAAAGGTGCGCTTTACTTCTTCGGAAGCTAAGAGAGTTCTTCTATGGTATGTTTTATACTTTTCCAGCCTTAGGAGACTAAATTGGACAAAAAAGCACCCCCTTGGAGTCTTCTTTGGATTTTTCAGACTCTCTAAACATGAAAATACCAATGAGCATGTACTAGTTCGAGCTCGTAAAATCCACGAATCGGTGACACTATCAAGCATTATTCTCTCCCCTCTTCAAGCTTGTAAAAAATGAAGAGAGACTCGAGTTGACTTTCCTGGACTCGTTAAAATTTAACAGGAAATATAAGGAATAAGTATTCTTTTTGGGTTACAAATGTTGGCAGCATGTACTCCTTGAACATAGCACTTTCTGATACTCATGTCTCAGGGTACACTTTCAGCTCATCTATTACTTTGAGTTTCTTACTCCTCCACTTGTCCTTTATACATGGGGAATTTGATCATGACTCCTACATGATAGATAAGTTTAGTTGTCCCATCTGTAAATTTAAAAGCTTCCTTGGGTCATCTGTGTATCATGCTCACTATTCAAGGATTTATCCCCACATCTGATTATTATCATGATTCCACCATTATCCTATCTGAGTATCACTTGTGCCTACCTTCCCGTATCCAGTTCCTAGTAACTCTTGTGATCCGTTGGGGGATCTATTTCCTTCCTCATCACAATATGGTTTCTTATCAGCACTTCCTGAAGACGAAGACCTAGAGTTTTGAATATGGTACCTTAGGTTTCACTATCATTATTGGTGAATTCCTTTGCTTCAGTTTGTCAGTTTAACCTAGTGATTGACAATCTGTTGAATTATTTCCATGTACGACTTCAACACATCTATTCATATGTTAAGGATTGTACTGGTTCCCTTGGATTTTGATGAAGACCTTAGGTTCACATTTATGACCTAAGTTGCACAAGACTATGTTATGATTAGTTACATAGCATCCATATTTTTTTGAATACTCATCATTGTATATTGTGGCTTCAATCCACCTTTGTAATATACGTGGTCTTGTAGCTGTATCATATGATGTAATCAAATATTGTAAAGGAGATAGTGTTATAGTATATTGAACATGGCATCCTCATATATGATTTTGTACATGACATTGATATGTATTTGTTTCAGGTACTTCCTCTGCTGCCTTGGACATCTGAGTTCTCCAACATAAAGATTGTAATGTATTTTGGACATGATTTCCCTCTGACCTCACACATTAGGGGCATCTGTTATCAGCCAAAATGCAACTTCTCCGTCTGAGTTCTGACATCCATTATGTCGGTACACAAAATTAAAATTAGGATTGAAGTGGCCAAAACACTATAGATTTGCATGAACCTCGATGCATGATCTCCATACCAGCTTGATTTATTTTTATTCTGAGTTTTAGGTTGCATACGGTACTATGTGCATTGCAACTCACGTATCATACGTGACTATGTGCATTGCAACCCACGTACACATTGTGTACGCGATTTCCCTTTAAGAAACACGCGTATCATACGCGCCTTTCCTATACAAACACTTGTGTACACCTTAATTCGACATTAAAAAATATAAATCGTGATTAGATGAGATTAGTTGGGTCTTAATCCATAAATATCCCAACTGTCTCAACCATCCTAACCTGTGAAACCACTCTATTTCCCAATATATAAATAGAGGTCTTGGGATGGGGATACAGAATCAATTCTAGAAGAGAAAAGTTATGCTGGCGGTATACCGTCAGATTCTTGGAGCAGTAGAACTCAGAGTCCCTGGTTGCAGAGGAGTCCTTGTTTCAGAAGCTGGGTTGTATTCTTACCTATTCACTGTTTGTTAATAAAGAGAATTCTTCTTCCAATATTGTATTGTGCTTGTCTCATGTATATTGGTTAATGAATTTTTTTAGTTATGATATTAATATGCATTTCATCTAACTTATGATATATATATGTATGAGATATTGCTTGAATAATTGGCTCTTTGCAGGTGAAGAGAAGCATCCCTAGAAGCTTTGGAGAAGATTGAAGCGAGAGAAGATCAAGCTTGGATCAACCGTCATAAACCAGGTAAGCCAAAATCTCTTCCTATTCTCATTTCATTTTCTGTAAAATCTAATTGTCTGCAAGGCTAATAGTAAGTCGGTAACCCCAGACCCTAGGTTAGAAGGGTGTATTATCCTATAAAACAAATATGGTGGGTGAATTTTCAAAATGGTATGAAAATTTTTATTTTTCACTATTTTATAGAATGTTTTTTGAAATTTTTACCCACTTCCTATAGTTTTGACTGTTTCTAACCATTTTGGACCATTCGAAGTGATATGATGTTGTAGGAGCTCGTTTTGAGCGTGGTTTGATTGAGTCTTTGATCTGTTCATGCCTATTACAGGTATCATGTCTAAACTGGCATATAGGTTAGGATTTCACATACGCCTGCATTTTTCATGACCTTATGACCATTTCATCTTAACCTTAGGTACAAACCCATTCCATGATGTCATGGAACCTTCGTGCTGCTGTTAGAAGTGGCATAATGCGAATGGTAGAGCTTTCCTATACATGGGTTGCCTAGTTAGATCCTCTTTTGCATTTGGTGCCCATGCTGACATTTCTCCTTTAGGTTGTGGGAGTACCTTTTTAGTCCCTCCATGTCTTTGAGAAAGAGCTTCATACTCCTCTTGAACTTTATGCTGGCCATTTCCCCAGGACTCCCTTGTATATATCAAGTTGTAATTGCATTTTCATGAGTTTTTCTTGCCTTCTTGAGATTTATGCTAGGTCCCTTACTTTGAGTTATCATCCATATAGCCTGAGCTTGTCTCATGTCTAGCCAAGCAGAGCCTTTTTACATATCTTTTGTATCTTGATCACCCCTTTTATCGGGAGGAGACCTTTCCTCGAGTGTCGTTATCCTACACATATCTCCTTGCATTGAGCATAGGCATGTTCCACTAATTGGAACTAGTTTGTTTGTCCCCTGACACTCATCTCCTCCTATATTTGTACTATAAATCACTTTTATTCTTTTTAAAGCCTTTACAAATATTTGAAAAAGTCCAAAAAAAATAAAAAAAACCAAAAAGACGGATAGGAAAAGATGTTATCTTTGGCAGCAGTCGAGTTGTGTGGCCTTCGAACAGAGCACTGTATATCACATCCGTTGGTTGGGTTATTAGTTTGAATTTAGGAGTTGTACTCATTACTCTGATTTTATCTCCACCAATTGGTTAAGCTTCTAGTCCCTATGGAGACTCTGTTGATGCCTCTTGTGTGACAGAGATGTCATAGTCTGCATATCGAGTCCATGCTACCTACCTTCAGTCACCATTCTCCATTATGCTCTTGTTCGAAGGAAGTTGAAGCTTGAGTCGGCCATTCCTTAGTTTTCTTGACTTTGCATGTCGTTCATTGTTATACCAAAATCCTGTCACCATCATGTGATAAGACCTTTGACATACCTACTTGCCCTGAATCGCAGCTTCTGGAGTGAAGACTAAATGGTTTTTTATCAGTCTGTCATACAAATTCCCAGCACCACCCCTGCCCCTTTATCCAGGCCCCAGTACCCCTATTCGCATCGCTTTTCATTGGTTTTCCACAAGTGGTGCCACCGCTTGTCACCCTTGGTCCATAGGCAGTTATTGCCAGAACCGCTCTGTCATAGAAGGAGAAGCACGGTACCCTGGGTAAAAATGGAAAAAGAGAAGTTTCTCGAGGATTCTAAATGATAAGCCTCATGTACTGCCTTATCCCTACTATTGTGGGTTGTTTGAGCTCGAGATCCCTCATCCTAAGATCTTAGAGGCCACCTCACCCACTAATTTCTCAACCATCTCTATACATTAAAGCCCTATAAATATGAGCTCATAGCCATGGTTGAGGGGAGAACATGGAAGGTATTGTTATGCTGGTGGATTGATTCTTGGCCCAAGATCATTTGGAGAGAGCATAGAGAGATAGAGTTGGATCTTTTGGGGATGAAGAGCTGGTTTCATGGAGATGCATGTCAACACTAGGGCTTGGTTGTAAACTTCTTCATATTTCTAATGCAAGTTGATTTTCTGTCCCATATATATTTTTGATGTTTGATTTCAGATATATATTGCTAGATTCCTTAGTCACTAGCATAGATTAGTAGATCATATTCTGGTTGCTTTGTTTCGTTTCGCATTGAATTTTTTTGCAGGTACACAGGTGAACTATCAAATCCTTGTATTCTAGATATCTACAACATCTAGGGAGAGTTATCAGCCTCTGTGATCTCTTTGTTCTGGATCTGAACCATTCAGACCAGCGGAACACCTTGCTGTCCATAGGAGGTGAAATATTCCGGTCAACAAATATGGGGACTCCACTGGGGAGTAGTTGTATTCAGTTGTTCTGATCATCCTCAATCTGCAACTCTTGTCTGAATCTAGGATCTGTTTTCTTCAACTCTTTTCAGTCAGATCTACTTTTTGATTTGTATTATTTGGGTTTGAAATTTCCAGATCTGTTCAGATCTGAGTCATTTCGGTTTTTTATGCTCTGTTACCACTTTCAATTTGATAGTATTTACCTTGATCTAGTATTTTTTGATCTGATCCATCGTTCTCTTTCTTGTTTTGGCCATCTACAGGGAACTGTAGCAATGCTTTGTACGAGGTGCGGTGCCATCGCCTAAACACAGTGGGCAGTGACTGGTGCCACCACCTGTATCTGGTTTGCAAGAAGCGGTGCTGCTTTGGAAACACTCTTAGAACACCTACAAAGCGTGGTACCAGGTAGGAATTAGTCCAAAACTCTCTTTCCTCATTTTTCTTTGTAAAAATTTGGAATTTTGATTGCTTTCAGTTCTATTATCAGGCCTGTGTTATTGAATCTGATGTGTGTGGCTTGCTGCTTTGATGGTTTAAGATTGATTTGAGTGGAATTTCAAAAAATTTGTTTAGTCTTTTTTTATTGTTCATCCGCTTCTTGCTTGTTGGTTGTGCTTAAAGAAGGATTTGCCATTTTCTGAAAGTTAGGGTGTTCATTGAACTCTCTTTTCATTGCATATACTGAAACAAGAACACTAGATTAGCTTCTAGATTTCATTTCTTGCTTGTGTAGTAAACTTCTTTTTCTTCCCTTCAAAAAAGAAAAGTTTTGCTTGAGATTAGGACATCATATTTGAGCATTGGATTTGGGTTTTCTGATTGGTTTCATAAGCTTTCAGGACCTTTATGATCTTTCATCTCTCATGCATATAGGACTATCTCGATCAAAATATAAAAAAAAAATGGTAGTTTTAAGTTAGATTTGCTTATGTTCTTAAGAAATTTGAAAAGTTAGAGTGCATTGGCATATAGGTGTGCTTGGTGTTGTTGTTTTAGGAAAAGAGATTCTCACCCTTCCCATTTGCTTTCGAAAAGAAGAATTTGGTTTGTAAAAGTGTTTGCTTGTATTTGATTTGATGTTCATGACTGTTGATTGGAATGATTTTTGGTTTTGAAACAAAAAGAAAAACACTCTCTTCCCTCCCGTAAGTAGGCATATTGAATGGTAAAGTGAACATTTGCACAAGCATATTGCATGGTTTTACTTTTCTGTCAGAACATCATGCATTCACCTAACCGTACAAGTTAAAATTAATGGTAGTTGTAGGTTAAAATTTACGTAGTAACTTGAGTGATAGGTTAGAGACGTGTTCGGGCGTCGTAAAATGTAGGAGCTGTCGTTATTTGTCAGCATTACACTCCAGGACATACGCGGTTCTTCCACGTACCGTCGGTATATCAAATGGCCTTTCATGTACCCTTGAGGTATGTAGAAAGGTACTTCATGTACTCGATTGTATATCAGAAGGCCCCTTGTGTACGGTTATGTATTAAACAACACTACTACCGATTTGAGCTCCCACGTACCTTGAGTATATCGGGAGACCCCACTAGGGTACCTTATCTATTTGAGAAAAGCCCTTTGGCCGTCTTGTTTGGAGCCATACATCAAAAACAATATTCAAAGAGATTACTACGCACGTACTCTCAAGGTATATCATGAGTGGCACCTGCTTGACAATCCTAGTGAGAGACCTGACTTTTGAACTCCTCCTGTCATTTTAAGTCTACTTGTTTTGACCTATAGTTTGAGTAGGGAAGTATTTTGTTGTTTTTTCTATATTTTCAGACCCTAGGTTAGATAGGAACTATACACACTGGCTGAAATAAGATGTTCCAAGAGAGTACGGGGCTTGCCACCTGATTTTACTTCTATTTCAAAAGAAAATCCAATGGAAGCTATCGACCAAGGAGCTGCTACGACCTGCCAACTGGGAGATAATGTGGTGGTGGAAAGTGGAGTACCATATTCTTCACACTTTCCCCCCTTGGTCCAACAACCTTCCCGGGAAGATTCATCATTCCATCCTCCCGCAGAAGGTCATGTTGATGACACCCATCCAGAATTTGGTCCTAATGCTCCTTTTTGGGAGACACATATCGGATACGCCATTGTTGAGAGTGAAGAAGAACACAGGAAATACCGTGCTGTTATCCTCCATGCATAGGAGGTAGAAAAGCAGATTGACAACCTATTAGGCTCTTCACCAGTTTGATCCACATTCCTTCCTATGGGATATCGTTCACTAGCTGATTCTATGAGACCCATTGAACCAATTATAGATCGTCCATTAACAACCCACAGCCCAGGTCAAATTACCACCCCTCTCACTTCTTATGTTATGTCTATTCCAAATCCTCCCAGGTCTTTTGCATCTGGGGCCCCACCTTCAATTCTTTTTTCCTCAGTACCTTTGAATGCTGGGGCGCAACCCCCGTCATGACCTACGTTATCTGATCCCAGAGTTGTACCTAGTCAAGAGCAGACCTCTAACATAGAAACATCTACATTTTTTGTCCCTTCCACCCACACTAATGTGGTAAATCCCCCATCTAGTTCAGGTCATCCCTTGGGGGCAAAATCTATTTCCATTCAGTATTCTAGTGGTTATGGTTATCAAATACCTGTAGGTAATCATCCATCTAATCCTGCTGGAATTCCACACCCTAGTAACACTTTTACGCCATGGGGGAAACCCAACTGGTCTTACATGCCAGTCATGGGAGGGATACCTATACATACTACGGGAGGTGGAGGAGGACCACCTTACGGAGGTCCTCCCCCTGGGGGACCTAATGGCCCCGGAGGATCTGGTGGTCCTCCTCATGGTCCTGGTGGACCTGATGGCTTTCCTCCTTATGGATCTGGAGGGTCTGGTGGCCCTCCACCTAGTGGTTCTGGTGGCTCTGGAGGTTTCCCATCTCCTGGAGGTTCCAGAGGGTCTGGTGGTCCGCCTCCTAGTGGTCTTGGTGGTCCCGGTGGTCCTAGCGGTCCCGGTGGTCCTGAAGGTCCCGGTGGCTCTAGTGGTCCTCCTCCTGGAGGCCCTAGTGGTCCTAGCGGTCCTAATTCTAGAAATCAACCCCCCATGGGCGGATTTTCTAGTAGTTCTTCCTCACAGCAACCTGTTTATTAGTCTACCTATGGCCCTACTGGTAATTAAATGCCATATCAATATTTCCCGTATGTGCATCCCAATAGACAGTTACCTTTCCTAGCAACTTTGGACTTACCTGATTTGTCCAAGTTGATTAAGGATCCCATTCGACACAATCCCTTATGGCCTCCCATTCCGGTAAATTTACCATCGGATATTCCAAAATTCAATGGGAAGCAGGGTGAAGATCTGCAGAACCATGTTATGACTTTTCATTTGTGGTGTTCCTTGAACTCCCTCATGGATGATTCCATTCGGTTACGACTCTTCCAACGAACTTTGACCAGTACAGCCGCGAAGTTGTATATTGAAATCCCACAACACTCATTTGTGGATTTTGGCTCATTGGCAACCGTATTTCTTATGCACTTTCAGCTCCCTATTAATTATGAAACAGGCACTGATCTTTTAACTTCTCTGTGACAGAACACCTCCACCCACATTTCTGATCATATTCATGAGTGGAGAAGGCAGAGAAGGATTATTAAGGACCCTATTGCAGATCAGTTGTTAGCTGATTCGTTCACTAAGTCCTTGTTGCCTCCTATTTCCCGAGATGTGGCCATGGGTGGTGCCATTACCGAAGAGCAGGATATTAGTCGGGCTTAGTACCTAGAATTGGTCTATTCCTCGTTCGAGACTCTTTATGACCTGATTCCTCAAGCTCCTCGCCCCAACACTGACCCTGCCAAGCCATCAGTAGAAGTACCTGTTGAAGGGATTGTTGGTTCAATCCAGTCCCCATCTGCAGTGAAACCTGCCAAGCAAACCCAAACTACTACTCCTTCGACTCCCAAGGTTTCTACCGAGGTCAATTCTATTCAAAGTACTCAAACCTCGAGTAATAAAAAGAAAGGTAAAAATTGAAATAAAAAACCTGGAAGCCAGTAGGAGACCCCACAATCAACCAATAATAACAACAACACAGGGAAAAGGAAGGCTAAATACCCTTGTTTGTTATGTGGTGGTGACCACTTCTCAAAGGAGTGTCCCCGTTTGGATGAAATCTCCCAGTTTTTGAAGTCTAATCCTGCACCTGCAGTACTTACGGATCCCTTTCCCTCTCAACAAAAGCTGGTAGACCACATGTCGAACCAGGGTAACTCTAGTTCATCAGAGGAAATTTGTATGATGTCCTCAGATACCATCCATCTACAAACTTGAAGCCAGGATTATGATCAACACGCAGATAAGCAAGTAGATCAATATTCTTCAAGGAAAGCTCCCTCTACTAGTTCTCCGAAATCCTCATCTACTGTTCCCTTGTCTATCGAGAAGCCTACTCTCCATAGGATTTTGCGCCCACCAAAGTGTACTCTTTAGAAGGTTGTCTTTAATCCCAATGCCCGAGCTACTCAATTCTATAATGTGGTTGAAGATCTCGTTTAGGAACCTTGTACGATGTCTACCTTAGAAGTACTCCAAAGTTTCCCTACACAGTGCAAGAACTTGTTGACCGCATTAGGAGCTGTCGACTCGGATAATACTAACTTGATTCACTTCAATGTTGAGAACTATAAACCTAGATTATCGCATAAACTTGATTTTTAGATCATTACAAAAGTAGTGGGAAAGAAAGTCTTTCAAACGGTACTAGATGAAGGAGCTTCGACCTCGGTGTTATCTTTGACTTGTTGGAAAGCTCTTGGATCTCCCGAGATTGTTACATCACCTACGACCCTTAAAACCTTTGATGGATGGGGTTTCCAACCCCATGGCCTCATATCATCCCTTATGGTTGAGCTGGGGGGAAAAACCATTTCCATCTAGGTAGAAGTGGTAGACGCCCCTTTAGATTATAACCTCCTTTTAGGAAGGAATTGGTTCCATACCATGAATGTTGTTGCTTCAACAGTATTTCGAACAGTCCAATTCCTGCATCTCAGGAGAATTGTTATCATTGAACAGCTTGATTTCTGTATGCCGGATGTTACTACATCCACGGCTAATAACATCCCCATGTTAGGTCAGTTCCCTCCTCCTTACCAGTCGATTGGGGTAGGTATGTTGAAGGATTCATCCCTTATGGGGATTTTTCCCTCTACTCCTCCTAGCATGGATACCGCGACAGTACATATGATCGCCTTATTTGATATTGAGCCCCAGGGCACAAATGTTGTTGAGTCCACCTCGTTGAGCCTGCACGAAGCTATGTAAGACACCATTCAAAATTGTTTTGATGATCACACTGATGATATCCATTTAGTGGCTTCAGATCCTTATCATTTATCGTACTGGTTAGACCCTTCTCTTCCGGTTCTATACTATCTCTCCGAGACTTTTCCTTTCGATGAGTCCATTATAGAGATAATGAATACAGATGAGCCCATTTGGGAGGATCACCATCATAGATCCATGTTCGTCCCCAATACCAGTTCGGGAAACCATGATTTTTCATCCTTGTTTCCTACTGATATTGTCAACGTTCCGCAAAGTCCTATATTGTTGCAAGATACAGATTCTGAAGGAAACCTTTGCAACATTACTTAGATGAACCCAATTGACATATTAGCCAAGCCTGATGTTATTGAGCATGTTCATGTTGGGAAGAACTACTCCATAGATGAATCTGAAGCATATAAGGAACTTTTTAAGGAATTTCGTGATATTTTTGCCTGGTCCTATGAAGAGATGCCGGAGATTGACCCTTCCATTGTGGTCCACGAGATTAAAACTTATCCCACGGCTAAACTTGTCAGGTAGAAACTTAGGCAAGTCCATCCTAGGAAGGCCACAACTATTAAAGCTGAGATTGAGAAACTTTTGAAAGTTGGTTTTATTTATCATGTACCTCTGACAGAATGGGTATCAAACGTTGTCCTTGTCAATAAAAAGTAGGGCACCATTAGAGTCTGCATCGACTTTAGGGATTTAAATAAAGCTTGTCCCAAGGACAACTTTCCTACCCTGCACATCGATCAGATTATTGACAACTTTGCTGTAAGTGTCATATTTTCATTCATGGATGGATTCTCCAGCTATAATCAGATTGAGATATTTCCCACCGATTAGCATAAGACGTCATTCATTTTCCCATGGGGAACCTTTGCATATAAGAAGTTACCTTTCGGCTTGAAAAATGTTGGAGGCAGGTTCCAGCGTGCGATGTCCTATGCGTTTCATGACATTAAACATATTGTTGAACCGTACCTTGATGACCTCCCTACTCATTCATAGCGACGGGAGGACCACCCTTGTCATCTTAGAGACATATTCCTAAGATGCCGTCATTATAATATATGGGTCAATCCGCATAAATGTGTTTTTTGCATTGAGACAGGACGTATGCTTGGATTTGTGGTATCCAAATATGGCATCCGGATTGATCCTTTGAATATTGTCACCATCATCAATCTACCAGCCCCAACCAACATCCTTGAACACCAAAGTTTGCAGGGGAAGGCAAACTTTCTCTGCCATTTCATGTGCAATTTTGCTGAGAAAACGAATGGTTATATGCGTCTCCTCAAGAAGAACACTCCATTCTTCTGGGATGACCAGGCCCAATGCGCCTTTGATATTCTTAAGCACGCTCTGACTCATTCACCCATGATACACACCCCAGATTATTCAAAGGATTTTCTCTTGTATATTGCTGCCTCCGCTACTACCATCACCATGGTTTTAGTGCAGGACAATCTCCACAATTAGGAACATGTGATTTATTATGCTAGTAAGAATATTATTGATTCTGAAACCTGTTATTCACATGTGGAGAAGCTAGCTTTGGCCACGGTCATTGCTGTGCAAAAATTTCATCACTACATTCTGCTTCGCACTACCACCGTATTGGTAGACCAGAACCTGATGTACTACATTCTGACTCGTCACGTACTCAGGGGCAAGTACTCCCATTGGATCGTCATCCTTAAGGAGATCTATCTTGAGTTTTCCAAGGCTACATCAAAGAAATCCTTGGTTTTTTTTGAGCTTATATGTGACCTTCCCTGTGCTACCATGGAATTTGAGCCCAGTGATTCATTTCTAGATGAATTCCTATTTCTGATTAGCACTACTGATCCTTGGTATGGATTTTTTTTATTTATCTCCAGACCTAGCATTTTCAGCCGCATCTATCTCACGATGATCGTTGATGCATCCGTCACCACACGAAATACTATCTTATCTAGAATGATACCTTGTATAAACGTGGGATTGACTCCATTCTCCGTCGATGCCTCACTCATGAGGAGGCTGAACACATGCTGAATGATTGCCACTCTGGAGCATGTGGCGGTCATTTATTTGGGATGGCTATAGCCCAAAAAATCCTTCAGGATAGCTATTTTTGGCCTTCCATCTTCAAAGACTATCATGAGGATGTTAAGAAATGCCCACCTTGCCAACATTTTTACCCCAAAAAGTGCACCCATCCTGCTCTGCTTCACCCCGTCATTACCTTTGGCCCTTTTGCCAAATGGGGGATTGAATTCATGCATTATAAACCTACCTCAACTGGGGGGCATGGTTACATCATCGTAGCCGTGGATTATTTCACAAAATGGGCTAAGGCCATGCCTACATATACAGAAGATGGTAAGACTACCGCTCTCTTCTTGTTCAATCATATCATAGCTAGATTTGGAGTTCCGCAATCCATCGTCACTGATCATGGATCTCATTTCTGTAATCAAATGATGGAGGAATTGAGTTCCAAGCTAGGTTTTCGCCATGAAAACTCTACGCTATATTATCCACAAGCTAATGGTCAGGTATAGGCCAGTAACAAGGTTTTGAAAACTATACTTCATCAAATGGTTGGAGATCATAAATCCAATTGGCATCTTGTTCTCTTTTCCGCTCTTTGGGCTTATCAGACTTGCATGAAAACAACTACTAGTTTCATACCATTCTAGCTTGTCTATAGACTTGAAGCTATCTTTCCAATCCAATGTCAGATTCCATCTTTACAAATTGCCGTCGAACTTCTCCCAGACAATTCCGCAGAGGAAGCAAGATTTTTGTACTTAAATAACCTTGATGAGACTCTTAGAGATGCTGCCTTGGCTAATGAGGCACATAAGAAACACGTCAAGGCGTAGTACGATAAATCCTTCCAACCTCGTGTTTTCAATGAGGGTGACCTAGTTTTGACTTATGATCAGAGATATGATAAGCTAGGAAAGGGTAAGTTCGAGTCCATGTGGTATGGACCTTTCATTATTTCCAAGGTGTTAGAGAAAGGAGCCTATGAGTTAGTTTATTATGATGGAATCCCTTTGGGGAAACCTCACAATGGGTTGTACCTGAAAAGGTACTATGCCCAAGTCTTCTTGGATGGTATCTTGTATATATGTATATTGACTGACTTTCAGTGTGATTTTAGTCTTTTCAAGATGGTTTTGAGTTTTGGTGTCCGCATCTATTTATACCATGTTTTGGTCATGCAGATGGATTTCTATGGCTTCATTGATGGTGCTTGCCGCCACACCTTGAATCTATCCTTGGCTACTTGGGTTCTCTATTCCCCAGCTGAAGATTTGGTTAGTTCAGGAGCGGTTTGCTTATGTCCCACTACTAATAACATCACTGAGTATGAAGCAGTCATCGGTATTCTGACTAAAGCTGCCTCCCAGGATGTCCATGATCTAGTATTTTTTATGGACGCTCAACTCATGGTTTGTCATTTAAACCATGTCTACACCATTAGGAACCTGGTGCTCCTCCACCTCTTTCGGAGGGTACGTTTATTAGAAAGATCATTTGGAACCATTACATATAGGCATATCCCTAGGGAACATAATGTAGTTGTTGATTCATTGGCTAATTACATCCTAGATTGGCACATTGCCCATTCATGACGTTAAATAAAACATGGTACATTGTAAAGACACATAGAACTCATAGAAAATGCATTTATCCATTTGAAACATATAAACACCATGTAAAAGTCTATATATATATATATATGAAAAAGTTTTACAAAATATAGGTCCCGAGACCTCTTATGAAGCATGTAGGCTTTCAGGAAAAATCGTCATACAAAAATCCTGAAGCTATCAGCGTTCAGTATACATGTCTCGTCCACTAGTGGTGCTCGTGATAGCACATCACTATTCGAGCCACCCTGCATAGTAGCATGTTGAATCGACCTGGTACTCTCATTGTAGATCTTTGATATCTAGTCGGGAGGTCATCTATATCAGCATCTGGAATGTCCAGACTCAACCTCTCTAGGTTCTCCTCCAACTCCCTGGTGATATCATCACCCTGTGGCACGAAGTGAGCTCTGACTCACCTGTCTAATGGAGATGCTCCTCCAGGCCTCACTACTCCAACATCTGGATGAAGACAACTAGGTCTTGTCACTTGTCATAAAAAATATAAAACACAAAAAAACATAAAAACATTTTCCATATTTAGGGTTTCTTATTTCTTACCAATGTCACCCCACTTCCCTCCAGGTGGGAGTGGTAGGTCAGGATCACTTGTAAAATCTGTGCTTTCATAGGCATAGTACTTGACCATGAGCATCTGATCCCATAGCCATTTGAAGAACGCATCACCAAACTTCACTCTGCCCCTACCGCTCCTGTGCGAGCCATGACCTGGACCAACCTCAGCATACGGGGGTCCCATGCTCTCAGAATCCAAAAAGTCACCTGGGGCCTCATCTAGGGGACCCGCTCAAAGAAGAAACAAGCTAAGATGGAACCAAATCTGAACTGCTTCAGCTCTCCCTGCCAACATTTAGTCAGTTGATCCTTGAATATTGGAAGCAATGCTTCAACCCAGTTGAACACCGTAGGTTCCATCGCCTCTAGGGCATACAGCATATGTGCCCTAGAAGCCTGATGTACACCCTGGAACCCTACCACCCTCTGCATGGTGAACAGAACAATCCATAGAGCCCTGTATGTCATTGCCCTGATAGGGATTTTCTTCCCCGATGTTCCTGTACCTGGTACACAGTGTCGATCTATGAGCTCTCTGGTGGTAATGTCCCCACCACAGGAACCTGTCAGTGAGATAGGGGCACCCTGTCTTGATAGGTCAGTCAGGAAGTAGATGTCCTCTACCTCCATTATAAGTATGTGTTCCCCCACCTTGAAATACTGCTGTTCTAGATTCCACATTCTCAGTAAGTGTTCCAGTAGTGTCTCCTGGGACACCATGCTTGGTGTCCGAAAGAATTTTAAGAGTCCATAGTCCAGAGTGTGGAAATACAAACTAGATTCCTTTTAGAAACAGCATCCTCGTCATCATGTGTTCTGTCCTTCCATATCACCATATTTTGGAATCCTAGACCTACCAAAAACAACAATGATAGGTATTAATATCATCCTTGAGTCATTGCAAATCAAAAGAATGAGTAAATTTTTCCTATATCATTGGTTGAACTTTTCCATGTTCGGCACCGCCTGTGCCCCATTGGAGACAAGTGGTGGCACCGCCTGTCCAAGATGTTCTTGGCGTGGTTCTCAGGTGGTACCACCTATCCCACAAGGGGTAGTCGCAGTGCCCGCAAATTGGATTTTAGGGCTTGCTAAATTGGCCTAAAACCCCACCAAATCCCAAAATAAAAGCTATGAAATGGAAGATAAGGGTCTTAGCTGTTACCTACAACTAACGAAACTGAAAATAGACGGTGGAAACTCCCGGTATCAGCTACAGAAGATCTGACTAAAAAATGCTCCAAGTGCTCTCTGCTAGAGGTAAATAGTGAAATGCTTTATTTTTTACTATTTACTTGCCTTATGTAGACATTTTTTGGGTCTGACTTAGTATAGTTTCGATATTACATCATTTTCTGGTCAAATTCTATTTGTCATAATCCCTTAATGTTGATGTTGGATGCATTTAACACTTGTTTATGAGTCGTCTGCAGGTTGACTTTCGTAAAAGCTTTGGAAAGTTTGTTTATGGATTTTTCGTACTTTCACAAAATGGAAAAGGTCATCGAGCATTTATTACGACACTTTGTCACGCTCGTTAAAACCTAGTATCAAAGTTTCGAGTCCAGTTCAAGTTTCTTTCTAGGCTCATAAAATACAACATTGTGTAAAGAAACGTCATGGAGTCTTCTTTTTACATATTTTTTCAGACTCCTTAAACATGAAAAGATAGTCGAGTCCATTTCCAAATATTTCTCGTCTCGTAAAAAGTGACATTGTGTAAAGAAACCTCATGGAGTTCTCTTTAAACCCTTTTCAGGCTCCCTAAATACAAAAATATTGTCGAGCGATCTTGTCTTCTTCACGCTCATTAACGTATTTGAAGAGTCGTCCGTCCGACGGTAGGTTGTCTCTTTCTCAGTTCAGATAGGACTATTTATGAGAAAGGAACACTCCAGCCAATCATGACTGGAAGAGTTCTCTAAGGTATGATTTTACACTTTTTCGAGCCTTAGAGACTAAATCATACAAAAAGGGACCCCCATGGAGTCTTCTTCTGTTTTCATTCAGACTCTCTAAACATGAATGATACTGAGTTTTCTTTCAGTGGACTCATTAAATTAAACATTGAGAGACTCGTTTTGGGAATGAACCCCTCCTCTCTCAGGTTCATAAAACATATGAGACTAGACTTGTCTTCTAACAAGATAAATCGAGTGTTTGCTACCCTCTTTTAACTCGTAAAACCAAAAAGAGGCACTCATTGATCATGATGGGGGAAATGGGAAAGGGAAATCATTTTGCAAATAATGGAATTTGTTTATCGTTACCTTTGAACATGGCACTTATCTGCACAATCATGTCAGTCAACTGGGTATTCAGCTGATCTTCATGACGATCCCCTTTCATGAGTCATGTCAATCCTTTGAGTCTTTCAAAAGAATGCATTGTCCATTGTCGCATTGTGTATCTGTCCTATCAAGTCATGCTACCAAGTCATTTTTTCGTGCCGCCCGATGTTCAAAGGGGATTTGAAGAAGTATTACCTCTGCAGTATACATAGTCTTTGTGTAAGTATCTTTGAGTCAGTCATATGGTTACTACATTCACATCATTCCAGAACTATGTTTCGAGTTTCGTGTCGTCGATGTGGGACTCATCATGGCCTTCCTTCGACGAGACTATTCCCGTCCACATCAGCTCATCATCTAGGAAATAGTCTTAGAAACAATGTTTAGTACCCTGAGATCTGCATGCCTTAATGATAGATTCTCTCACTCTCGACATAGGTTCACATCATTGACCTTTGATCGATAGAATCGACTAGGTGTTCGACATCAAGACATCTATTCGCACTCAGTAGATTGTACTAGGGTACCTTGGGAATCATTGACATTAATGGTGATCTCCCTCGTACTTGTTAACAGTTCACATCATTGGTCGGTAATCAAGTGGTTTTTATCATGTTCGACTTCAGATCATTGTAATCACATGGATATAATCATACTTTGTGGAAGACGAGACGAAGACCCTGGGCATTTTTATAAAATCGCTCATTACTTTTTCCCGAGGTTGCGATGGAGTTTTGTATATCTAGCATGGATCCACATTTGTATGGTTGTGGCTATGCTCAAATTTGTGTCTGTATGACATAGATATATGTTGTATGTCTGGTAGCTATGTCCAAGTTTGAGTCCTCTATCACATGGATCTACGTTGTATTCTAGTAGGCATGCCTGTTTATTCCACTCATGGATCTGCCTTGTATTGGTCTACAGCTATGAGTTTGGTTACTTGTGTCTATGAGTCAACATACTGATGTACTATAGATGCCTACTTGACTGCATACTCTGATCGAGCTGACATTTTCATCTCCTAGCAGTGACTTGTTCTCAAAGCTGTCGTTTATCGTATCACTCTAAGACTCATGCTTTGGGGGGCATCATGTTATACCAAAATCCTGTCACCATGATGTGATAAGACCTTTGACATACCTACTTGCCCTGAATCCTAGCTTATGGAGTGAAGACTAAATGGTTTTTTATTAGTCTGTCATACAAATTCCCAGCACCGCTCATGCCCCTTTATCCAGGAGCAGTACCCTTGTTTGCACCGCTTTTCATCGGTTGTCCACAAGTGGTGCCACTGCCTGTTACCCTTGGTCCATAGGCGGTTATTACCAAAATCGCTTTGTCATAGAAGGAGAAGCACGATACCCTAGGTAAAAAGGGAAAAAGAGAAGTTTCTCAAGGCTTCTAGATGATATGCCTCATGTACTACCTTATCCCTATTGTTGTGGGTTGGTTGAGCTCGAGATCCCTCATCCTAAGATCTTAGAGGCCACCTCACCCACTAATTTCTCAACCATCTCTATCCATTAAAGCCCTATAAATATGAGCTCATAGCCATGGTTGAGGGGAGAACATGGAAGGTATTGTTATGCTGGTGGATTGATTCTTGGCCCAAGATCATTTGGAGAGAGCATAGAGAGCTAGAGTCAGAGCTTTTGGGGATGAAGAGTTGGTTTCATGGAGATGCATATCAACACTAAGGCTTGGTTGTAAGCTTCTTCATATTTCTAATGCAAGTTGATTTTCTGTCCCATATATATTGTTGATGTTTGATTTCAGATATATATTGCTAGATTCCTTAGTCACTAGCATAGATTAGTAGATCATATTCTGGTTGCTTTGATTTATTTCATGTTGAACTGTTTTGCAGTTACATAGGTGAACTATCAAAGCCTTGTATTCTAGATATCTACAGCGTATAAGGAAAGTGATCAGCCTATATGATGTTTTTTTTCTGGATCTGAACCATTTAGACCAGCGGAACACTTTGCTATCCGCAGGAGGTGAAATATTCCAGTCAACAGTCATTCCCGGTACTATTACTGGTTCATGCACATCTTGTTCGAGTTCTTCCACATTATACAGTGTTGCTGAGTACCTCATGTTGGTTGATGGGGGATGCCTTAATTCCCTCCTTCCAGTGGATTCCATTCCATTGACTTTAGATCATTTATTCTGGAATAGGAGTCTAGAGTCATTTGAGTGCCTTGAGACTTACAGTCATCAGTGGTAGGTTCTCTCGCTGTCGACATTTTTGGGAATACATCAATGTCCCTTGATCGATGGATTCTTCCAAGTGTCCAACCTCAACACATCTATTCACACTTGTTATATTGCACTTTGTACCTTGATTCCCATTTTCATTATCGGTGGGTGATCTCGCGTCTGTTAATGGTATAAGTTAATGACCAGTAATCAAATGATAGAATACTATATTCAACCTCAACACATCTATTCACATAGTAGGACATGTACTCATAGTTCATGTAGAACACCTTCCAACTTGGTGGCATTCTATGTATGCTACCTCCTTGATCGTGCCATTGTTCATGAGATATCAACTCTCGTGATTTGATTCCAGTGTGTATCAGATATCTTCATCCACTATGGAGATCTTGATCCGTTGTATATCTTCAGCTATTATGGAGATCTTGATATATTGTATATCTTCATCCACTTTGAAGATTCTTATCTTTTGCATATTGTACGTGGCGATGACCACATGTGTCACATTTTGTATATCATGCCTATTCATGGCCATTGTACTCTTATGTATCCGAGACTGCTATATGTATTTGTCATCACATGTAGAGATTGATCATTATATTTTACTGATGAGTGGCTGGTTCTTCCACCTGGGTCTTCATTAATCCAGTTTTGGGATGGATTTTATAATGTATTTTGGCCATCATGTTACCCCTTTGACCTCACACATTAGGGGGCATCTGTTATAGCTGATTTTACCACACATGGTTGATCACACATTTATGGCCTTTCCTATCCCTCTACAGACTCTTTAGAACCCATGGACTTATGTTATAATTTGATGTTGCAATATCATCCCTAAAAAACACATGTTTATTTTTGTACACAACTTTTAAACCCATACTCGCTTGTACACGCGACTTTTGACCTCAAACCTGCGTACATCGGGATGTGTGCATAAGTCCAAATATTTTTTGAGTTTACTCATATGATTCCGAAGATCGTGACTCTTGGCCTTCCATATGCTTTGAGATCACTCGGATTTGACCCTCCATTACCCTTTTGGAGTGCTATATAAGGAACCCCTTGGATACATTGAAGAGGGGAAATTGAAGAGAAAAGAAGCTATAGTCCATTGTTGCCTCAGTTTTATAATACTTGAGTCTACATCCCTTTGTCCCTTTGGAGCACTTCGTGTTCTTCCCAAGATTTCCTTTGCTTGTGAGTTTTTTATTGAGAGATGGAGGATTGAGGTGGTGGAGGCCCAGGTGGAGGACTCAGTTTCTCCGGTTCCTAGACGTGCCGACAGAGGTTTTGACTATTGTAATCTCTGATTGTATTAATAGAAATATCTTTTCTTGTCCAATTATGTGCATTTGAATATGAATATTGAATCCATGGATGTATTTAATTTCTTATACATTGTTGAATATCTATGCTAGAGTAGGTCTAACACATTATTATAGAGCATCCTTGTTGTTGTTTGTTGTTGTTGAGAGCAAATTGCTATTGCAAGCGTGAATTGGAAAAGCTCAATGGGGATCTACTTCAACCATCCGGAACAACGTATGATTCGGTATCCCTTAGTGTTAGATGTTTCGTTTCTCTTGCATATTGGGAAATATTTATTTCTAGTGTCAAAGCTATCTGTTGTGGTACACCCCAAGCCATAGGAAGTTTCTCTCCATAACACTAAGGGATAATACTTGTTTGCATATGTTTGGCCTCCTTACTCTAGAATTTCATGATATATTTGGGTTGAAGAGAATTGAAGTATTTCCCCATGTTTTTTGTTGTAAATTACATTTCAAATAATCCTTAAGGATTAATATTCATGGGGTTTGAATTACGAGAAACCTTTGGTGTGATTTGAAATTTCACAATTGCATTAAAAGTTAGAATTTTTAAATTTCTACATTTGAATCCTTTAGAAAATCCATTCTCCCATAGTAATGCTAGCATTAGAGAGAATTATGCCCAAGAGACCTCTAAGCATAAAATAGGAGAAACCATACTTGTAAATATAGGATTATAGAAAGAAACCTAAAAGTTGTACACACATGCTAATAACTCCAAAAAAGGGAAAGAAAATTATATGGCTCTCTTTCATTAATTTAAAGTTTTTTTTCAGGGTTATATGTTGATATGATTGGTTTTGATCCAAGGATAATCCAATGCACTATTCCTATTAAATAGAATGCCATTCTAGTTTCACATAGTCAATTTCCTATCAATTCAACTTTAGAGCCTATCATCTCCAAGTTAGGCACCAATTTAGGCGCAGTTTGTGCCAAATCTATCCCAAAGGACTTAATAGTTTGAGCCAAAAATTGATGCTAAATTAGGCGCGGTTGGAACCCACTTTGGACTTTGAGTTTTCATTTATAGCCCAAACTTGGCACTAAATTAGGCGCCGTTGGTTTCAACTTCCCCCCCAAAAAGCTTACATTTAGGGCCCAAACACGGCTCTAAATTGCGTGTAATACCACATTTTTGAACCCACGTTATTTTCATTTTAGATTATGTATATATTGTATGGAATCATGGCAAGGAGCTCAAAGCCAAGGCCCTGCCATTGATTGATGTTTTGTGTAGAGGTGATCAAGGTTGATGCCTATGATTTATGGTGCTAAATCAAGCACATTATATATTTGTGAACGTCATGTAATTATGCAATTAATAATAATACCACAATAAGCTATGGGACTGCAACGTGAAAGATACAAGGGCATGATTCCATAAGGGATAGGGTGGGGAGTTAGTCAAACCCCCTAAGCCAATAGGGTGTAACCAGATGTCAATGGGGAACCCATGAACCCTCAGCTACCTTTTTGTCCTTTGTCCTCAATCATCAATTTATTTCAGAAGTTGGTTGAGGCAGTTAATTCCTTGGGTAGAGCAAGGCATGGCAATCTGATTGCTTGTCTGAGCAAGTCTGTGTAGATCTGCAGTCTGGGAAGCTACATTCTTTCTTTTGAAGCAAACAAACCTTGGATTCCGTGCCCAACCCATCGTTTTGGGGGTCACGCTAAACGTTTTGGTTATTCTTCCCGTGGGGGTTTTGATTCATTCAGTCATTCTCTCCATTCCATTCAGTTGGGTCACGCTAAACCTTGGATTCTGTGTGATCATCTAACTTGAAGGACTGTGTTTTGTCTCGGTTTTTCTCCTATTGTTACAATCCTCAACCGCGCAGAGATTCTATGGTCTCCCTTGTTTTGTTGAACAAATTAGCAATGGAGATCAACAGATTTATGAGAAAGAGTGGTTATCTATGGTTTCCCCAGTGTTATTGTGTAATGGTCCCCTCTATCACAGAGTGAGTGGAATCCTATTTTGTTGTGTTGACATTGCGGTCTGTTGTGTTGTGCACCCTGGTTGGGTTTGAAATATATACAAGACTTAGGAGTGGAAGAGACATAGAATGTGCTTGATAAACTTAGTGTGGAACCTCATAATAAGATAAGAGTGGCTGGTGAATCTTCTCTTCACATCGTGAAGACCACTGGAAGGGAAGGTGTAGCCTTAGGGACTTTGGAGTAGAGAAGGGGACACCTCATTGTGTTGGGTGTGTAAGAAAAGTGGATGTCAATCCAGATAGATATTGTGTAGGTGTCCTGAGCTCTATGAATGAGCTCAATAGCTTAGCAGTTCTTCCTGTCCACTTCCTTAGCAGCCCGATAAATCCAACTTGAAGCATGGCTTAGCTGGTAGCCTGATAAACCCATCTGTTGGCTTGGATGTGTCTTGGTGTTCATTTGTCCTTGTGTATCATCCTTTGTTAGACAACTTGAGAAACCCACTGTGAACGATGCCTTGGTTGAATTCCTGATAAAACCATCTATGGCTTGGATGGTCCTGATTGTGGAAGTTGGCTTCAATGTAAATAGTTTGATAAACTAAAATGTATACCGGCTTGGCTGAGTAAGCCTGATAAACCCAACATTGTTTGTATTGTAACCCTGTAGCCTGATAAACCCAAATTGGTGTTGGATTTGTTGGGCGGTCTGATAAACCCAACTAATGGTTGGCTTGACTATGTGTGATATGTTCTGCCTATGTGTAAGTCTCTTGTTCCCTAGTTCCTTGTGGAAATCATGCCCAGCACAAGGGTGGCAGTGGTTTTGAGAGATTAATGAACACACTCGCCTATGGTTGGGTGGAATCTTGGAGCGATAAAGCTAGTCGCAGGACAACTTGATCATCCAAGGTAAGTATTCTTTGTTATGTTATTTCTGCAATGTATTTGCTTATGAATTGACATGTTTATGTTAAATTCTTATGAACGATTAAGTAAAAGTTTAATTGTGAATATTTCCCATATTTGCATCTATATTTTCCTTGTATGTTCAATGAACAATTAAGTAAAAGGTTAGAAGCCTGAATAAAAGGTCAGAATACCTCTGATTTGGTGTTTCCACACCTTAGGATTTGCCTGCGGGAGGTGGAGGGCAGAAGCAGAAAGGTGCATAAAAGGCTCAGGTTGAAAGCTATGTCTTCCAATTCTCAAGTTCCCCAATGGAGGGCACAAAGGTGGAATGAAAAAGGTGGAAACGAGGATAGATGTTTCATCATTTTATAGCTTTTTGACTTTCGAGCTCCGAAGGTGGAAGGAAGAAGGTAGATCCTACTGAGTAACTCCATCAAAATTTTTTATTTTCTAATTCCAAGTTTCGAGGTCGGAAGGGAAGAGAGCAAAAGTGTAGAAGGTAGAAGGAGGAAGAGCCTTCTAGTATTCTTGGTGCACGTTAGATTTTTTATTCCTGATTTCTGAAATCGGAAGGGTGGAAAGAGAAAGTGCAGAAGGAGGAAGGAAGAGGGATGACAGTTCACTTTGTTGAGCCTTTGATTTTCGACTCCTGAGTTTCAAGGTCGGAAGCGAAGAAGGAGAAGGGAAGAAAGGACAAGTTCAGTGCAGAAAAGGTGTTTCTAGATGCAAAAGGGATCTATTAAGGGAGGAACAACTGTTACAGTGGTTTCTAAGCCCAAGGATGAAGGTTGAAGAGTGTGTTAATGCATGTTCCCTATGTTAGAAAGGAGAAAAAGGGTTCTTAAAGAAAAAAAATTAAATTATCTGCATTATGGAGTATGGGAGTGTGACATTGTGGTATCAGAGCTGCGGGTTGTAGCATTGGGCTTGGATGGGCTAGAACAAGAAGTTAAAAGTGAAAACAACACCTATATTATGGTTCAATAGAGTTTTGGGTTGCAGCGATGGGCCTCAATGGGTTAGAATGAGTAGTTGACAAAGATAAGAATACCCTATGATACCAACATTGTAGTACACTACATTGTGGTATCAGAGCTGTTGGTTGCAGCACTAGGCCTAAAGGGGGCCAAGTTGAACAGTTGGTAAGTGTTTTGGAATTCTGAAATTGTCTAACAGAGTGTTTGATGAACACATTTTGTAGAGTCATAGTGCATATTGTAAAAGTGGGTTGTTGGCGCAACCATGAGAACCTATGATGGGTTCGATGCTCCGAATCCCTATGAGCATGAGGGAGATGCTATGGGAGAAAATGTTAGAGTTGGAAATGAAGAGACTAAGTCTAATGGGATAATATTTCAAGAGACTCCCTCAAACATTGCAACCACCATGAGAAGCATGATTAAAGATCAGGAAGAGAAACGTCAGTTGAATGTAGCCATGTTGTAGAGTTTGACAGAAATCCAAAGGAGGATGAGCTTTGGGCATCGTACGATAAAAACTAAAGGTAGTAAAAGAAGTTCCAAAAGAAGAAAGAGTTCTTCTATTAGATCATATGACACAGAAGGATCCATTGCGGGATCAAGATATTATTCTCATGAAAATAAGAGGAAGAGGTGCTATAGGGACCATTCACGTGATGAATTTAAGACGACAAAGATTCCTACCTTTAATGGTGAATTAAAGACTGTTCAAGAAGCTAAATCTTGGCTTCTTGGGATGAGGAAGTATTTCCAATTCCAGGACTACTCAGGAAATATGAAATCTAGAGTAGCCATATTCAATATGAATGGAAGAACATGCATTTGGTGCGAGCACCTCAGGCAGGTAAAGAAGCTGAATGAAATAAATATCATGTGGAAACAATTCAAAAAGTATTTCAAGAAGAATTACCTCTTTGATGGGTACTATGATGACAAGATTAATGAATTCCATGAGATGATATTGGGATAGCTGACCATGGAAGAGTATACCAACAAGTTCTAGGAACTCTTGAGGTATGTCAGATACATCAAATATGATAAAGTGAAAATCCAAAATCTTCTAAGTGGGATACCTCAAGCATACAAAGATAAAATTGAGTTTGATGAGCGTAGAACTTTAGAAGAGGGTATCAGGAAGGCTAAGTATTGTTATGACCAAAATAAAGGAAAAATTAATTAAAATAATACATGGAAAGATAAGAGGAATACAAATTTTTATCAAAGGAAGAAAGGTTTCAAACCTTCTCACTTCAGGAATTAGTAGAAGAAACCATCACAAGTTGCAAATTAGCTAACCAGACTGATGGGGGGGAATCCAAGAGACCCAAATGATATTAGAGAACCACTCCAATGTCGGAGATGTGGAGGACCCCATATACGAAGGTACTACCCACTTGAATATGGGAATGCAAGGCAAATTCAGAACACCCAAGAAGCATAAATTATGGGTCAAGTGGCAAGGTCCATTCCTAGGATTTATGCAACGTTAGGGGAACATCAGGCGGATCATCAATCAAAGGTTACTGAAGTTGTAGGTAAGATTGCTGAGCAGTCTGTCTCTATTTTGATTGACCCTGGTTCTACTCACAGTTATATTAATCCTAGAGTAGTTGATATTTATGCTTTTAAGAAACCGAATCATGGTAAGTCATGGTTAGTTCAACTAGCCACCGGAACCAAGAGGAAAGTGAGTGAAGTGGTAAATAAATGCCCATTGGTAATGGATAGATTAGTCACTTATGCAGATATGAATGTTCTGCCACTCGGTTCCTATGACATTCTGATCGGAATGGATTGGTTAGAAGTTAACAGAGTCAAGCTTGACTATTAAAATAAGAGCTTTGAATGCATGGATGAAGAAGAAAATCCAAGAGTGGTAAGAGGAATTCCTAAGTTGATTCTTTTCAGGCAGATTTCAGCAATGGAGGTGAAGAAGTTCAATAGGAAGGGTTTGTTTTTGTATGCAACTCATATTTTGGAGGTAGCAAAAAATGAAACTCCTAGATTAGAGGACTTTCATGTGTTGTAGGAATTCAGAGATGTTTTTCCTGAAGAAATTCCAAGACTTCCTCCAAGGAGGGATATTGATTTTACCATAGTATTTGTGCCAAGAGAAGCACCGGTGTCTAAGGCACCCTACAGGATGAGCACACTGGAATCGCTAGAGCTGAATATGCAGCTACAAGAGTTGTTGGAAAATAAGTATATCAGGACGAGTGTGTCTCCTTGGGGATCACCAATTCTATTTGTAAAGAAGAAGGATGGTACACTCAAGTTGTGAATTCATTACAGACAGTTGAACAAAGTCACTGTGAATAACAAATACCCTTTTTATCGGATCAATGACCTTTTCGATCAAATGAGGGGAGAAAGGGTGTTTTCCAAGTTTTACTTGAGGTCTGGTTACCATCAGCTAAGAATCAAGGATGAATATATTCATAAGACAACCTTCAGAACAAGGTATGGACACTATGAGTTTGTAGTGGTACCATTTGGTCTCACAAATGCACCAGCTACATTTATGTGTCTTATGAATAGTGTCTTCAACAGGTACTTAGACAAGTTTTTTCTTATCTTCCTTGATGACCTTCTTGTTTATTCTAAGAATGAGGAAGAACATGAAGAACATATGATATTGACATTACAAGTGCTCAGGGAGCATATGCTATATGAAAAGTTGAGCAAGTGTGACTTCTACAAAGATATGATTCATTATTTGGGTCATATCATCTTTGAAGAGGGCATATCTATAGATCCTGAAAATTTTGAAGACATTATGAATTGGTCAAATCCAAGGATTGTGAAAGATGTAAGATATTTTATGGGACTTGTAGGATACTACAAGAGATTAATTGATGAATTCTCCAAGGTTGCACATCCCGTCACTTCTTTGCAAAATAAGGGGATGAAGTTTGAATGGACACCAAGGTGTGAAGAAAGCTTCTAGCAGCTAGAGAATCTTCTCACAATTGCACCCATTTTGAAAATTGAAGACCCAAAAAAGGACCTTGTGGTGTGTACTGATGCATGTAGTCAAGGAATTGGAGGATTTCTTATGCAAGACAACCACGTGGTGTGTTATGAGTCTATAAAGTTGAAATATCATGAGAATAATTATGCCACTCATGAATTAGAACTTTCATCCATAGTACATACTCTCAAAATGTGGAGGCATTACTTAATGGGAAGAAAATTCGAGTTGAGAACTGACCACTGTGGTCTGAAATATTTGTTTGATCATCCTATTTAAATACTAGGAAATCTAGATGGCTGGATTTTTTTATGTGAGATTGATTTTGAGATCAAGCACATAAGAGGGAAAGGAAATAAAGTGTTTGATGCACTCAACAAGAAGATGCATTAAATGCATGTGGAATCTCTTAGTAATTTCCAATCATATTTGAAGCAATAGATTGTTAATCATACTGCTGAAGATGAAATGTATGTGTAGGTAAAAGACAAATTGCGGCAACAAACTCTTGAGAAGAGGTATGAGGGAAATAAATTGGAGGAAGATGGACTTCTTACATTTAAGAACATAATTTATATTCCGAATGTAACATATTTGAGGAGAATTGTTATGGATGAAATCCATCAGACTCCATATTTTGGTCACCCAAGATGTCAAAAGACGATTGCTACAACCAGAAAGCAGTATTTATGTCCAGGAATGAAAAAGAACACAGCTGAATATATTTCAAGGTGCATGGAATGTCAGGAGGTAAAAGTAGGACATCAACACCCAGCAGGTTTGTTGGAGCCTTTTCTGGTCCCAAAGTGGAAATGGGAAGTTATTTCCATGGATTTTATTACAGGATTGCTAATGTCTTTGAGGAAACATGATTCCATCATGATTTTGGTGGACAAGTTGAAAAAGTCATCTCATTTTATACCCATTAAGTCCACACATAAGACTAATGACATTGCAAAAACATTCATGAAGGATATTTTCAAATTGCATGGACTACCTAACGCAATAATCTCTGATAGGGATTCCAAGTTAACTTCCAATTTTTGGAAGGGGTTGTTTGCATATTTGGGTACAAAGCTCAATTTTAGCACTGCCTACCATCCTTAGACTGATGGTTGAACATAGAGAGTAAATTAGGTGCTTGAAGACATGCTTCGCATGTATGTGATGGACAAACCAACCAAGTGGGAGGATTATTTACACTTGTTAGAATTTGCCTATAACAAAGGACAACAAACATCTTTGGAGATGAGCCCATATGAAGTTTTGTATGGCATAAGGTGTAGGAAACCAGTGACATGGGAGAATCCAGTGAACAAGGTTTTGATTGGTCTAGAATTGCTCAAGGAAATGGAGCAAGTGGTTGCAAAGATCAAGCAGAACCTGAAAGCAGCCCAGGAAAGATATAAAATCTATGCAGATAAACATAGAGTGCACAGAGAATTCTGTGTTGCAGATCATGTTTACCTCAGGGTGAGGGAAAGGAAGAATTCCTTGAATCTTGGAATTTGTGCCAAGTTGTCACCTAGATACTATGGGTCGTTTGAAGTGCTTGAAAGAATATGGCTAGTTGCATATAAATTTGCATTTCCTGCTGGCACTAAAGCTCATAATTTTTTTCATGTTTCTTTGCTTAAGAAGTATGTACGTGACCCTAAACACATGATAAATTGGGATATGATTCAGGTGGAACCCGAGGGAGAGTTACAAACCGAGCCAATCTGCATCCTTGACAGGAATGTCACAATGCTTCAGAACCGATCCATAGGACAGGTAAAGGTGCAATACGAGCACTACGGTCCTGAACAGGCTACGACGGAGCTGGAGGATCCCATGTGATTGGCATATCCATTCTTGTTCAATTTTGCAGAGCACTGAGGTAGTGTCAGTATAGATTTTGTTTTCAATTTTGATGAGCACTGAAGACAGTGTTGTTGAAGGGGGAGGGGATTGTAATACCTCGGTTTCGACCCCCCGATATTTTGATTTTACATGATGTATATATCGTATGGAATCATTTCAAGGAGCTTAAGGCAAAGTCCCTGCCATTGATTGATGTTTTGTGTATAGCTGATCAAGGTTGAGGCCTATGGTTTATGGTGCTAAGTCAAGCACAGTATATATTTGTGAATGTCATGTAATTATGCAATTAATAATAATACGACAACTAGCTATGGGAATGCAATGTGAAAGAGATAGGGGCATGATTCCACAAGGGATAGGGTGGGGAGTTAGTAAAACCCCTTGATCCAATAGGGTGTGACCAGATGTCAATGGGGAACCCATGAACCCTTTGCTACCTTTTTTTCCTCTATCCTCAATCATCAATTTCTTCTAGAAGTTCGTTGAGGTAGTTAATTTCTTGGGCATAGCAAGGCATGGCAGTCTGATTGCTTTTCTAAGCAACTCTACATAGATCTGTAGTCAGTGAAGTTACGTTCTTGATTTTGAAGCAATCAAACCTTCGATTGTGTGGCTAGTTCGTTGTTTTGGGGGTCATGCTGAACATTTTGGTTATTGTTCTTATGGGGGTTTTTATTCATTCAGCCATTCTCTCCATTACGTTCAGTTTGGGCATGGTGTGCATTTGTCTCACTTGCAGGACTGTGATTCATACTGGTAGTTCACTTGTTGTTACCATCCTCAACCGCGCAGAGGTTCGGTGGTCTCCCTTGTTTTTCTAAATGAATGAGCAGTGGGGATCAACCAATTTTATGAGAAAGAGTGGTTATCTATGATTTCCGGAGTGTTGTTGTGTAATGGTCCCCTCTATCACAAAGTGAGTGGAAGCTTGTTTTGTTCTATTGCTATTGTGGTATGCTTTGTTGTGCACCCTGGTTGGGTATGAACTATATACAATACTTAGGAGTGGAAGAGACATAGAATGTGCTTGATAAACCTAGTGTGGAACCTCACAATAAGATAAGAGTGGTTGTTGAATATGATTTGCACATCCTGAAGAGCACTGGTTGGAGCACGGTCAGATGTTTTACTTGGATTAGGAGTGATCACAATATGAGTCAGTGATACATTAGGAGCAACCAAAGAATATTAAAGTGAACGATATCCAGAAGGAAAAGGTTCTGAAAGATGGGGGAAAAGAGCAGACATAGGTTCTTTATGTGGAACAGGTGTAGAGATGTTTTTTTCAAGGTTATCATGAATGTTTTGTAAATGTTCAAAAGACGGCTGGAACCTTCTATACATCTCTTAATATAATGAAGCACCTATGGAAGGGTTTACAAAATAAGGCCTGGTAATCCCGAATTCAAAAAGGGATTGACCCATAGAAGTTATCCAAAAAGGAGAATTAGGGCCATATTTTGTCTCAACAAGACTAAAAATTTCCCAAAAAGTCACACTAAACAAATATTTCCAAGAATGCAAACAAGAAGCACACTTCTTAAACCGATCCTTGAAAGAAATCAATGAAGTGGGATTTCTTTTTCCTAAAAGAAAGACAATAATACTCAAAGGCACACTAAGTAATTTTTCAATTTTTCTTCAGAAAATGGAAAGATCTAACTTCAAACTATGATATATTTTTTATTTTGACGAGACAAGAGTGTAAAGAGAAAGAAGAATATGGAAATTTGAAATCTTATGAGGTTATTTAAGGATCCAATAATTCGTCTTTAAGAAAAATTATAATCAAATCTCAACAAAAAAATTTCTTTTAAAAGCAAAAAGAAGTCTTTCGTAAACTAACGAAGAATGAAAGCAAAAACCAAAAAGCAAGTATTCCTTTTTAGTTTTATCAAGTAGTAAAAAGAGATCTAACTGAACTAAACTTCCAAGCACTCCTTTCGAAAATGAAAACTAGGCATACAAGCAATCAAATTGATGAGTGTAACCTAGATTTTTGAATTCAACAAAGTAATAATTTACCACATCCAAAATTTGAATCTAACTACTCAGATCTCTGAAAATAATCGTAAACACACACAGAACAGAAAGCATAAATAAAAAAGATTTGAAATGAAAAGCATGTAGAAGGTCTACCTGGTACCGCTTGAGGAGAGTTAGTGACAGAGAGGTTCTAGATCAGCACCGCTTCTCATCCAATGTGACAGAGCAGTGGCACCACTTACTGAGTACTGTGCACAGGTGGTGGCACTTCTTATCATCCATTGTGGATAGGTGGTGCTTGTAGTAAGTGTCAAAACAAAAAATGATGAAAAAGAGAAAGTAAGTTACTCTAAAATTGGCATCAAATCATGAATTTGACAGGAATATGAAGTACAAAAAGCAAGAATGACTCAGATCTAAGCAAATTTGGTTATACTGAACCAAGACCTCACTAGATAAGCTATTAGATATTATCAATGAAAGATTGTAGCTTGGATTTTAGACAAGAGTTTGAAAACCAAGAAAGATCAGATGTGCTGGAAGCTCTTCCCCAACGGAGTCACCAGATTTGTTTCTAGGAAAAATGCACCTCTTACATACAAGAGTTGTTCCTCTAGTTTGAATGGTTCAGAACTAGAATAAATGAGTTACAACAAAGATGGAAGACTTCCCCTAGGATTTGCAGAGATCTGGAATGATTCCTTTGATAGAGTGGCGTAGGTGTTTCCTATGGTGATGGATCTTCACAGAAATACCTGCACAATCATATGAAATAAGAAAACAAGATCAAAAGCACCAGAATATAATACACAATTCTATGTCAGTGACTAAGGAATCCAACAATAAAATACATGATTAAAACATAGCATACTTTACGGGAAAGGAACCAACTTTGCATTAAATATGAAGAATAAAGCTTACAACCTTTGCCTTAGTGTTGTGATGCTCCTTCACATTCCAATTCCTTGTCCCCAAAATCTCCAACTTGCTCCTTCTATGCTCATCCTACTGATTTGGCCAGAACCTCAATGCAACATCATAACTTTTCTCTCTCTTAACCATGGGGTATGAGCCTGGTTTTATAGGCCTTGAGAGGATAGGGATAGTTGAGTAAATGGCGGGTGAGGTGGAAGGGAGATCCAAAAAGGATGGATCTCGATTCCAAGTGGTCCTTAGGAGTAGGGATGAGGGTGCCACAAAGCCTTCCTTCAAGAAGCTTCATGGAATATTCTCTTTTTCACTTTTTACCTTGGGCACTGCTTTTATTCCACTATGACAGAGTGGTGATAGGGTAGAACCACGCTTTGAACAAGAGGAAAAAGTGATGGCTCCTCCTATTGTTAAGAGACGGTAGGCGTTACTGAAGAAGGTAATGCCCCTTTCCTTAAGGGTAAAGATGGTGCTAGACTTTTGTTTGTCAAACTGAAGTTAGGGCCAGTATTTCACTTCACAACTTGGGATTTAGGGAAATAGCAGATGTTTGGGACTTCATCACATGATGATAACGAGATTTACGTGTAACATAATTCCCCCCAAAGCATGAGGCTAGAGGGATACAATATGCGAGAGCTTTCAAAGAGCAAGTTATCACTTTGACAAAAGAATTTGCTTGATTGGAGATCATCATCAACCAAGAATCTGCAATACATCAATACTTTTGACTCATAACCAGATGTCTCCTCATCATGGCTGCAGACCAATACAAGGCAGATCCATGAGAGAGATGAACAAACATGGCTACTAGAATAAAGCACAGTTCCATTTGATAGAGGACTCAAACTTGGACATAGCTACTAGACATACACTATAGATCTATTTCAAATGAACACAAATTTGAGCACAACCATGACCATACAAATGTGGATCCATGCTAGGACTCATACAATAAACTTCATTGTAACCTGGGGAAATCAATGAGTGCTTTAAATAGAAACCCAGGGTCTTCATCTCGTCTTCCACAAAGTATGATTCTATCCATGTGATTACAAAGATTTGATGTTGAACATGGTAGAAACCACTTGATTACCGGTAAATGATGTTAACCGTTAACAAATGCGAGGGATATCACCATTGATGTCAATGATTCCCAAGGTACCCTAGTACAATCTCCTGAGTGTGAATAGATGATTTGATGTTGACCAATCAGTCGAATATATTGATAAAAGATAATTGATGTGAACCTATGTCGAGAGTGAGAGAATATGTCATTAAGGCATACAAACCTCAAGGTGCTAAAATTGTTTCTAATACTAATTCTTGGATGATGAGCTGATGTCGACAGGAAAAGTCTCGTCGAAGGAGGGCCATGATCAATCCCACATCGATGAAATGAAACTTAGAACAAAGTTCTAGAATGTTTTAAATGATGTAACCATAGGACTGACTAAAAAAGGTATCGACACAAAGGTTGTTTTGATTACAGAGGTAAACTCTCAACTTCCCTTTGAACATTGGGTGGCAACACCAAAGACTTGGAAACATTGACTAAAACATGCAAATACCAGGACATAATGAAGCGACGGAAAATGCATTCTGTGAAAGTATCAAAGGAGTGACATGACTCATGAAAGTGGATCGTGTTAGAATAATCAACCCATAGTTAGCTACCTTAGACATTAATTAATCCATTTTTGTCTTATTTGCCTAGTTTCCAATATTCCACTCTAGGAAAGTGGTCTTCCACATGTCCTAGAAGTCAAACTTGCTAAAACTGAGTCATGGAGCGCTTGGAAAACCTCCTGGAAACCATATTTAGCAGTTCTTCTTTATTCCAAATCCTCCCTTACGCATATCTACTTTTTCTACTTTGTTTCCTGCTTTATTGATATTTATGGCGAAAGGGAAAGTAAGACTAGGTGCAGTTGACTTGTTTTTTTCCCTCATCATCCTCCATTCTTTTCTCCTAATAAAATCATGTATGAGTTGTCTTTCCATTACCTATTATCTTGCCTACTTAACTTTGCCAATTCGTGAGCTCCTAGGTAGATTTGGAAACTGCGTTATGCTTTTGACTATTTCGAATGACATCCTTATGCATTCGAATCTCTCATGTAATTATATATTGCAGCAGCCTATGAATTCATAAGGTTAGCTATTGTACACTTATTCAATACAGATTAGTGTTATGCTCCAGTTTCAGTCTCCTTTATGTGTAAATTTGTAGGTTTGATTAGCAATTTTGTGAGTGCAATTGTTCTATCACTTGGGTTCAATTTCCAAATGGTATTAGAGCCTTTGTATATTGATTTCTCTCCTTCCATATTGCTATTTCAGGTTTGACATCTTGATTGGGATCATTCTGCTGGTTGACGGGCACAGTTTAGAGCTATGGATCAATCTCAAAAGATCATCTTGACTCCATTTAATTTCTTTGAATGGAAAGAAGATATGGAGATACTGTCACAGTGAAAAGGGTCTCTATAGGGTTTCTATGGAAACTGAGGCAGAGCCCAATGCATCTACAGAGAAGATTAAATGGCACAATAGGAGGGATGAGGACTATGGTGTCTTGTGTCTAAGCATATCCAGAGACCTCCTTTTCCATCTTAATGGATTGACATCACCTAATGAAGTGTGGGAGAATATTGTAGAGATTTTTGGTAAGATAGATGAGATGAGAGGACATCAAATCGAGAATGAATTGATATCTTTGAGTCCTAGTAGCTTCAAATCTCTGCAACTCTATTTTTCCAAGTTTAAAGTCCTTGTTTTGTAGCTAAAACAGTGTGGAATTGAAAAGAAGGAGGAGAAACTAGTTTTGGCCATACTCTCAAAGCTTGGCCCTAACTATTCAGTGTTTGTTTCAACCTTCCATGCCACCAAGTTGATAGTTTGAGCCTGGAAGATGCCTAAGTTTGCAGATTTCATGGAATCTCTCACACAAGAACATGATAAATTGGTGATGGTGGGCACCATCAAACCTTCCAAAGACCAAGCTTTGGTTGCTGGAGATTCGAGGGTGGATTCAAAAGGAAAGAAGAAAGCTAAGAAGCCACTTGAGCAAAATATAGACAAGAACAAGTCTCAAGAGGAGCGCCAAGGCTCCAAGAAGAACTCCCAGAAGAAGAAGAACAAAGGAGAAATGAGCAAGTACGCATATTACAGTAAGGGCTATCATCCTGAAATCTCCTACATGAAGAAGCAAATTGACACGTTGACCCAACTCCTAGGGAATAATAACATCTCCCTTCCTGATTGCTCAAAGAAGAGGGAAGGAGGATTAAATTCAGAGGAGAGAGAGAGAGTACATGCATTAGTTGCTGACACATCAAGCCCACTTAGCTTCATCATAGACTCTAGAGCTTCAAGACATATGGTTTTGACCAAGAAGGCATTCTCCTCTCTTGACATGTCAAAAGGTCCTCCAATAGTGCTGGGAGATGACTCTCTCACTGACAGTTTGGGAAAAGGAAGGATTGATCTTGACCATGGTAAGTTCAGTAATGTATTGTATGTCCCCGGTCTTGCCTCTAACCTCTTGTTAGTGTATCAGATGACCCACACAGGGTATCCAAAGAATGTCATATTATCCCCTAATGATGTTGAGATCATAGAGATCTCGAATGGTAAATTCATTTCAAAAGGAGTTCTAGATCACACTTCAAAGGTATACATGTTTTCACATTTTCTGTCCTACTCAAACCCCTCTGCTCTTCTGATTCATGCTAATGAGGCAAGCAAGATTTGGAATGAAATATTTGGCCATATTAACTATAATTATCTTTCTGATCTAAGTGAAAAATAAATGTTCATAGGGTTATCAAATATTAAATTTTCCAAGGGAGTCTGTCAAGGTTGTATCCTAGAAAAACACCCAGAGCATAAATTTGAGAGAGCTAGTCATGAGAGAACCTCTGCACCTCTTGAGTTGATCCACAATGATGTTGCTGGTCCATTTCCTCATATTTCAATGAGTCAAGCCAAATATTCATTTACCTTCATAGATTATTTTTCCATGTATTGTTGGGTTTACTTCATGAAGCATAAGTTTGAAGTTTTTGGACTCTTCAAAGTCTTTAAGGCTTTGGCTGAAAACTAGTCTAGGAGGAGACTCAAGATCCTCAGATATGAAAATGATGGTGAGTATGTCAAGTCTGAGTTCATTCATTATTGTGAATATGCAGGTATTCAGATGCAGCATTCAATCCCTTACACACAACAGCAAATGGTGTTGCTGAGAGAAAGAACAGATCACTGAAGGAGATGGCAACCTATATGATGGAGGCTAAGACTTTGCCACCAAAGTTTTGGGCCGAGGATATAAATTGTGCATCCTATATTCAGAATAGGGTTCCTCATAAACAACTTGATGGTATGAATCCTTTCAAATCTTGGAGTGGGCACAAGCCAAATGTGACCCATTTCAGGATTTTTGGCTCAAGGGCTTGGGCTAGAATTCCAACAGAAAAGAGGAAGTCTTTGCAGCACCAAAGCCAAGAGTTCCTATTTGTTGGGTACTCTGAATATTCAAAAGGGTAAAATCTGATCAATTTGAGCACAAACAAATCCTTCATTGAAAGGAGTGTTCAGTTCCAAGAAGAGCCTTTAGCAACAGTTGAAGTTGGAGAGTCTTCTTCACCACCAGAACCATTGAATGTAAGTGAAGAGACAAATGAGTTTGCTGATTCTGATATGTCTGATAATGATGATTTAATTGCAGATATTTATAGTCCTACAAGACCAAAATGGGCAGCAAAGACCATTCATGCAGCTGGGGCTGGAAATCCTAGTGATCCTAGGAAGACTAGATCTCAGTTTGAGAGTGCCCTGTGTATGAAAGACCCTTTGTTTGCAGAGAAATGCTATATGATGGTTGAATCTGACCCAAAAACATATGAATATGCATTACATGATCCAAGATGGCAAACAGCCATGAAAAAAGAATTCATCTCACTCGAGAAGAACAACACTTGGGAACTGGTTGATCTTCCCCCAGGGAGGAAGCTAGTTCAATGTAAGTGGGTTTTCAAAACTAAGTTTGCTGTTGATGGTTCACCTTTGAAATATAAGGCAATATTGGTAGCCAAGGAATACTCACAGGTACATGGTATTGACTACAATGAGACCTTTTCACCAGTGGCAAATATGGACTCCATTAGGCTAGCCTTAGCCATTGCAGCTTCAAAGAAGTGGGAGGTACATCACATGGATGTGAAGTGTGATTTCCTGAATGGAGATCTTACTGAAGAGATTTACATGCATCATCCTCAAGGGTTTGTTACTAATCCATCTTTTGTGTGCATGCTAAAAAAATCATTGTATGGGCTTAAGCAAGCCCCTAGGGCTTGGTATGCCGAGATTGATGGCTTTCTGCTGTCATTGAGTTTTGTTCGATGCAAGTATGATCCTAATGTTTATTTGAAGCTGATTCATGGTTATCTAATGATTATTGTCTTGTATGTGGATGAAATTCTGATTACAGGAAGTTCAAAGAAAGAAATTGCCTCCTTGAAGGATGCAATGAACCATGCATTTTCTATGACTGATTATGGGTTGTTGAGCCAATTTTTGGGTCTTGAAATTGCTCAATCCCTACATGGAATAAAAATACATCAGTCCAAGTATGATTTGGATTTACTGAACAAGTTCAACATGAAATATTGCAAGCCAAGCAAGACTCCCTTCCTTTCAGGAGTTAAGCTTGAAGAAGCAGGTTCTTCTCCTATGGTAAATAATACACTATATAGGAAACTGATTGGGTGTTTGCTGTACCTTACACACACTCGACCTGATATTTCTTATGCAGTAAGTGTGGCTTCAAGATACATGGATCAGCCTTATGAGATCCATTGGAGAGCAGCCAAAAGGATCCTTAACTTTGTTTAGGGAACAAAAACTCATGGGATATTCTACAAAGCTAAATCTAATCTTGGTTTGATTGGGTTTACTGACAGTGATTGGGTAGGTGACAACACAGATAAAAAGTCAACATAAAGATATGTGTTCATGCTTTCTAAAGGAACAATTAGCTGGTCAAGCAAGAAACAGAGTGCCATAGCACTCTCATCTACAGAGGCAGAGTACAGAGGAGTTGTAAATGCAACAACTCAATGTTTATGGTTGCAAGGGATACTTGGTGAGTGTGGATTTGAATCAGAGTTTTCAACTATTATTTATTGTGATAATCAGAGTACCATTCAAATCTGCAATGATCTAGTTCATATATAGAGAACCAAACACATTGAGATCCATATGCACTACATCAGATAGCTTATGCATGATGGTACCATTCACCTACTCTTCTGTGCATATTCAAAACAAGTAGCAAACATCTTCACCAAAATTTTTTGTGAGAAGACATTCAGCAATCTCAAATCACTGCTAGGGATGGCTGCTCATGCTGTGAAGCATGATTGATGACAAGATTTTCATGTTTAGGGGAGGATTTTCCCACTGGGTTTTTGCCTCTTTCCTTGGTTAAATGGACATGCAATATGTAAAGGGTGACTAATCCTTGTTGCTAGGCCCTATAGTTTTCTGATATTTACTCATAATTCAGGCTTAAGGGGGGTGTTAGAATAATCAACACATAGTTAGCTACCTTAGACATTAATTAATCCATTTTTGTCTTAGTTGCCTAGTTTCCAATATTCCACTCTATGCAAGTTGTCCTCCACATGTCCTAGAAGTCAAAATTGATAAAAATAAGTCATGGAGCGCTTGGGAAACCTCTTGGAAACCATATTTAGCAGTTCTACTTTATTCTGGATCCTCCCTAGCGCATATCTACTTTTTCTGCTTTGTTGCTTGCTTTATTGAGATTTATGGCAAAAGGGAAAGTAAGACTAGGTGCAGTTGACTTGTTTTTTTCCCTCACCATCCTCCATTGTTTTCTCCTAATAAAAGAATGTATGAGTTGTCTTTCCATCACCTATTATATTTCCTACTTGAATTTTCCAATTCGTGAGCTCCTAGGTAGATTTGGAAACTGCTTTATGCACGCACCTATGGGGGATTTGACTAGATTTAGTAAGCCTACTTTTGACTATTTCGAATGGCATCCTTATGCATTCGAATCTCTCATGTAATTATATATTGTAGCAGCGTATGACTTCATAAGGTTGGTTATTGTACACTTATTAAATACATATTAGTGTTATGCTCCAATTTCAGTCTCCTTTGTGTGTAAATTTGTAGGTTTGATTAGCAATTTTGTGAGTGCAATTGTTCTATCACTTGGGTTCAATTTCCATAGATCGACTTGGAAGTCAGCCAAATACCCAATTGATTGAATGAGATGCAGAAAAGTTCCATGTTCAAATGTGACTACTAACTGCCATTTTATTTGCAAAATAAATTGATTCCCTTCCCTTAAGTTCCCCATAATGATTGATGAGTGCCTCTTTTCAATTTTACGAGCCCAAAGAGGGAAACAAACACTTGTTGTAGCTTATCTAAATACAAGTCCATTCTCATATATTTCATGAACTTGAGAAAGGAGGGGTTCGTTCCCAAAAGAGGGTCTCTCAGTGTTTAGTTTAACGAGTCCATCAAAATTTAACTCGGCCGATTGTTCATGTTTAGAGAGTCTGAATGAAAACAGAAGAAGAATCCAAAAGGTCCTTTTTCGTAACTAGTCAATCTGAACCGAAAAAGAGATAAATTACCGTTGGAAAGATGACTCTTCAAGTACTTTTACAAGCATGAAGAATACAAGTTCGCTTGACAATCGTTTCACATTTAGGGAGTCCGAAAAGAGTTTAAAGAAGACTCCATTAGGGTTTTTTTCACGATAAACGGGTTTATGAGCCTGAAAAGAAGCGAAAATGACTTGGAACTTTGATACTAGGTTTAGAGAGTATGATCAAAGTGTCGAAATGAACGCTCGGCGAATTTTTCCATTTTGCAGAAGTATGAAAAACCCAAAAACAAACTTACCCATAGACAACACTGTTCATTTCTATCCCTGCAATTTTTTTTTAAAAGACCATTAGTTCCCCCCGAAAAAAATTAAATTGAATTTTATAAACTATAGAAAGAGAATTTTTAAATGAAAATGATTTAAAAATATTTAAAATAATATAATAACCCTAAAAATATTTTATAAAAGGCAAAGTAAATATTAAAAACCAATTCATTTACCATTTACCAAGTCTTGGAGAGCATTTTGGGAGAATTCGTGTGTGGATTTCAGTTGGATATTTCGGAGCTGTTACCCTTCCATTTTTTGAGCCATCAGTTTCAGGTAAGTGCTAGAAGCCTTCTCTTCATTTCTATGGTTTCCATTTTTCATTTCCATGCATTTTATTTGAGTTTTTGGGTTTTCAAGCCAAGCCTAAAAAACGCATCTTGGGTAACACTTCTAGCCTTTGTGGGAGGAGCGGTGCATGATGAGAACCGCGTTTTTTAAGCTCGCACATGTGGTGGCACCGCTCTGTCATAAGGGGATAGGAGCGGTGCCAGACATGGTGCCAAAAACATGAATGACCTAGTAAAAATAGAGGATTTTACACAGTTCTAAATATTGGATGTGTGTCTAAATGCTCCATTGATTGTTTTTGATAGGTCATTTTGATCAAAATGGTGACTTGGAAAGAGAGGCAACACGAAGATGATGATGCCCGTGCTGTGAGAGATGCGGCTTCCATAAATTTCGTACAAGGCTGTGGCCTCTTGATATTCTTCCATGCTCCCAGCATGATACCACATGTACAATTACTAGAGTACATCCTGTAGATGTGGAATCCAGAACAACAACATTTTGAGGTGGGACCCCACATTATCACTACGGAGGTGGAGGAAATTTACTTTTTGATTGGACTATCTAGGTGTGGAGCACCTATATATTTGATTGTATCTTTAGGGGGAGATATTACTGCATGTGAACTTATTGTTCATCATTTCTTTCCAGGGACAAAGATGTCAGGTAAGAAGATCTTGATAAAGGGGGTGATGGACTTACCACTTCAGACCATTCTATTCACTATGTAGAGGGTTGTTGGGAGCCAAGGGGTTCATCAAGCATCCCAAGCACATATGTTGTATTCCCTAGAGGTCATGGCACCCAAAGTGTTTAACTGGGTCGAGACATTGTTTCCCATGTTCAAGGATCAGCTGATGAAATGTCGAAAAGGATAGTGCAAACAGTTTCGGTATGGGACTATCCTATCATGTTTCTTCTTCAAGGGGGTACATATCTTGAGACCACAGGTGTTTGTTTCCTAATATTAGGGCTTGAGACTCCCGCATGATGTGGTGGGTGGAGATCATGGCTCACACAGGAGGTGGCAGATCCAAGGTCAAATATGGGGCTCCCTTCTTCCGTTGGATGAACGACTAGATCCTCATGATTGAGGACTATGCCTATGCTGGGACCAAATTTCGAGGGGATCCATATCTACCACTACCAGCTGGTTCTCAGTGGGGTGACATTGATAAGAAAATGCTCAAGATATTGATGTATTTGTGTATTTTCAATTTTTATGAATTTTATAGATGATAAAAAGACCTAATGTTTTTAGGAAGATGTTGGAGATGTGCGGCCTGGGGGTCCATCCCCAATGGATAGGTGAGAAAGAGCTTGTTTTGTACATAGAGGCGATGATGTGCTAATTGAGCTAGAGGAGAACCTTGACCGGTTGACTTTGGACATCCTGGATGCTGCGGTAGATGAGCTCCCTAGGAGGTTTCAAAGACATACTGTGGGAGTGTCAAGATGCTTCACTCGCTTTCTACATAGGGTAGCAAGGGATATTATGTGCTACCATGAGCACCATTAGGGTGTTCTACATGATGTATCACTGAAATCTTACTAGATTCAGGATTTTGTATCATTTTGTATGATTGAAATCTAGAGTGATTTAGATGGGGTCTCGTGACCATATTTTTTTTTTAAAAACTTTGTGTGTATATATATATATATATATACAGTCTCTTTTCCGATGTTTATATGTGCTTCAAATGGATGAATTATATTTACATGATTTTTATGTGTCCTCTAGAGTTTATTTTACTTTACAATGAACCATGTTTTATTTTAAAAGTTATGAATGGGCAATATACCAGTATAGAATGTAGTCTTCTAATGCATCAACAACTATATTATCAGACCTAGGGATATTCCAGTAAGTAATGAAATCGAAATGCCTCTCTAACAGGAGTACTCTTCGAAAAATACAAAGAAGTGTGGGGTTCCTGATGGTATAAATGTGGTTTAAATGACAAACCACAAGTTGAGAGTCCATAAATCTACCAAATCATGAATGTCCCAAGATGCAGCCTCAGTGAGTAAACCTAGCATTGCCTGATACTCAACAATGTTGTTAGTAGCCGAACCAATACAAACCACTTGATTACTGATCATTGATGTGAACCGTTAATAAGTGCAAGGGAGATCACCATTGATGTCAATGATTCCCAAGGTACCCTAGTACAATCTCTTGAGTGTGAATAGATGATTTAATGTCGAACACTCAGTCGAATCTATCGATCAAAGGTTAATGATGTGAACCTATTTCGAGAGAGAGAGAATCTATCATTAAGGCATACAAACCTCAAGGTAGTAAAATTGTTTCTAAGACTAATTCATGGATGATGAGATGATGTCGACAGGAAAAGTGTCATCAAAGGAGGGCCATGATGAATCCCACATCGACAACATGAAACTAAGAAAAAAGTTCTGGAATGTTGTAAATTATGTAACCATAGGAATGACTCAAAAAGGTACTGACACAAAGGTTGCTTTGCTTATAGAGATAAAGTCTCAACTTCCCTTTGAACATCGGGTGACATGATTGAAGACTTGGCAGCATTGACTAAACCAAGCTGATACCAAGACATAATGCAGTGGCAGATAATGCATTATTTGAAAGACTCAAAGGAGTGACATGACTCATGAAAGTGGATCAACTTGGAAGTCAGCTGAATACCCAAATGACTGAATGGGATGAAGACAAGTGCCATGTTCAAAGGTGACTATTAACTTCCATTTTATTTGCAAAATGAATTGATTCCCTTCCCTTAATTTCCCCATCATGATTGATGAGTGCCTCTTTTTGTTTTTACGAGTCCAAAGAGGCTAACAAACACTCATTGTAGCTTATCTAAAGACAAGTCCATTCTCATATATTTTATGAACCTAAGAAAGGAGGGGTTCATTACCAATAGAGGGTCTCTCAATGTTTATTTTAATGAGTCCATCGTAAGTTAAATTGGTATCGTTCATGTTTAGAGAGTCTGAACAAAAATAGAAGAAGACTCCAAAAGGTCCTTTTTCGTAACTAGTCAATCTGAACCGAAAAAGAGATGTACTACCGTCGAAAATATGACTATTCAAGTACTCTTAGGAGTGTGAAGAAGATAAGTTTGATCGACAATATTTTCACATTTAGGGAGTCCGAAGAGAGTTTAAATAAGACTCCATTAGGGTTTCTTTTATGAGCTTAAAAAGAAGCGAAAATGACTCAGGACATTGATACTAGGTATAGAGAGAATGATCAAAGTGTCGAAATGAACACTCGATGACTTTTTACATTTTGCAGAAGTATGAAAAATCCAAAAAAAAACTTACCCATAGACAATACTGTTCATTTTTGTCACTGCAAAACTTTTTTTAAATGCCATTAGTTTCCCAAAAAATATTTTAAATTGACTTTTATAAACTATAGAAGGGCATTTTTAAATGAAAATGATTTAAAAATATTTAAAGTAATATAATAACCCTAAAATATTTTATAAAAAAAAAAGTAAATAGTAAAAACCAATTCATTTACTGTTGGCAAGGGGTTGGGATAAGTTGCGCAACATCACTGATGCTGCACAAGTTCAGAAGACACCGCGCAAGACGAGGATAGCGTGCAAGGCGGAAGATAGACTACTTTTGAATATTTTGTGTTACTTTTTGTACTTTTGGACCATATTTTGCAAATATTGGTCATTAGTTGGTAGAATCAGTTAGGAGTTAGTTAGAAGTGGACCATGAATGTAAAGGCACAAGCCTATAAATAGATGAATAATTGTGTATGTAAGGGGGCATCCGTCAATTAATGTGAGCGAAGCACTTGGTTATGATCATCAGTATAAATCTTTGCTTTATGATTGGGGGTTAAAATTTCTGTCTGCTTGAATCTGTGGTTACAGTGCAGAAGTAATACGAAGAGACAAGGTTGATCTAAATTGTTGTTATCTTTTTTTGTCTTTTTCCATTTCTGCAATCCAATGGCGAGTGTGCGTGACATGGATCTATGATGCAATGTTTACTGCTTATGAATGATGTTATCTTCATAGATCTAATGTGCAACAGTATGATTACTTCTATTATATATGATTATTTTTGTTATATGATGCTTCTGCTATGAATAAATGATACGATATGTTGACTAGAGATGAGGAATGGTTCTGAGAATGATTAAACAACTGACTAGATCTGATAGATAGACAAATGAATTGCTGATGCCCATAGTCCTATTCATTTCTGTGGAAACTTGGTTCCATCATCCCTCAATTGAACATCTTGGGTGACACTTCATCCACTCTGTGGGTGTTGTTGGATAGGGTTAAACCTATCTGGGCCAATGCTCAGGGAGATCGCAGTGAGGTGAGCGTCTACAGAGTGGGACCCCTGTCGACTAGGTTTTGTTGGTTGGGTTTGCACCAAAAAATGGTTCCATTTCCAGGATCTTGTTTTGACTGAGAGGAGGGTATGTGGCATTTGACGCGATTCAAAAATCGAGATTGGATGTGGAATCTGACGCAACCAAAACTTCAATATTGGTTTGATAAGAAGCTGCGAGAATTCACTGAAGCATAAAATATGAACCCTGGAATGATGATGGACAAGTGGTTGGCGAGATACATACACGATGGTCCTCATGAGTACTTTTTCTGTGAGTTCCCCATCATACTATATGAGTGGTTGGTGCAGTTCACATATAAGAAGACAAATTTCCAAGGAGGGGAACCGACATCTTGGACCCCTGAATTGATCCAGGAGCTATAAGAAACTGACAACAGAGCGTCTTGAGCTATTGAGGTCTGGCTAGATAATATCCTAGAAATATATATTACTAAATTTGCAGTCAACACTACCAAGTCTTATAGCAAAGCAGAAACAAAATGTTTCAACGGACCCAGAGGTAGGTACTTATTGTCTCTACACTTGTCAATTAAAATTCTTGTCTATGAAAAGGGTATACTGAAGATGCACCTAGAGTAGTAGAACTCTGGTGTGCAAAGGCGGTGGATACCGTGACTAAAGGGGGGAGATGAATTAGAAGATGAGGGGTATATGGGTGCAAGTTTCGATGAGAATTTGAGGGAAGCCGAGGAAGAAAGTGGTTATATGAGGGGAGGAGCAAGGTTTCGACAAGGGAAGTTCCTGCTGTGATCGAAATGCAAAACTGTGAAGGAAAACCACATGAGACGAAGGGACCCTGTAGTGATGAAGAGGACAACTAGACCCATACTACGCCCAGGACAACAGTAATATCAAAACCTAGCAGCAATGTACCCACACCTCTACGCACTACCTCAAACTCAGGGAGAAACACAAATTCCATGTCAACTTGTCCAACATGTCAACAACATTCTAGTAGTAGGTCATCATCTGCAGGAAGAAGGCCCAGGATGGTGGGCGATGACACAAAGTTAACTTTGTTTGACAGGAACAAGATTGACAATCCCGAGCAGTATTGGTTTCTCTACGAGGCAGTATGGACTGTTAGACAGGCCATTGATGATGATGCCAAGAAGGGTCAACTTACAACTACGCTACGGGGTTGTGCGCTATATTGGTACATGAAATTTATATGGGTTCCTACAGGTATCCCTGCAAAAACATTTGATGAAGTTAGGAAGGGACTGGTAGAATAATTCTAAAAGCCTAAATCTGAGGCACAATACATTACTGAGTTGAAAGAGATCAAGCAGTTTTTGAATGAGAATTTTTGGGATTTCGATCAAAGAAATTAAACATTGATGGCGTGAGTCATCTTTGATATGGGAAATGTTCAGCATAAAGAATGGTTTATCACAACCTTAGTACCTCATATCCGACAACCACTGATGCAGCAGAGGATCGTAACATAGAGCCAGGATTTGGAGATCATGATGAAGTTAGAAGCTTCACCTGTTGGAGAGAACACAGCTAGTATGAACCAAATTCAGGCGCAACTGGAAAACTTGATGCTCCAATTGCAAGAAATTAAGAAAGGGAAAGAGAATCACGAAGATATTTGGTGCACATGTTGTCATGTAGATGGATACACTAGATATACCTTCCCTACCTTCCAGAATTATCTGCTATTTGGGGCGCCGAAACCCCTAAGTTGTAAAAGCGTACCATGGTGTTGCATATGTCAATTCTATGGGCACCAAAACAATGAGTGTAGCTACATGCAGAAGATAGTGTCAAATCCCTCCAACCTATATTGTTCCTTTTGTAGATCGGTGGGGCATGAAGATAAAGACTCTCGAGCATATGATCTGCTTCAAGAAAGGAAATATGATTCATACCTTGTGAAGGGATAAGATCATCATGCAGTACAACAACCATAACTATAGCCTCAGGTGGTAAAATCTCAACCACAACCGCGGTATACACCATCGTTGCAGATGCAATTTATACCATCGTAGATGCAGCCATAGTTTGCACCGCAACTGCAGTACAATGAAATGGTGATGCCTCAGTTGCAACCGCAGTATGTTCTGCAACATCCGAATCCCCTGCTGCAACAGATGGCTCAGCTGCAGTATCAACAACAAGGAGGATTTCTCGGAGGTTTCCGAGGAAGAGGAGGAGGATGAGGTTGCAGATCAGTCCAGTGTTATAATTGTGGTTTATTTGGGCACTACCAGAGGGACTTCCCACACTTGAAGTTCTCATATACATATTACATGATGATCGATCATACTGTTGAAAAATTCCCACAGCTAATCGCAAGATGGCAGGCCGAGAATGTTCCTCAGTTGCAGAGACAAATTTAGTTACAGACTCAGAATCAACTACAAAACCAGAACTAGTTGCAGAACCATGCCTAGAATCAAGTTCCACTCCAGAATCAGGCTATGAATAAACCTATGAACCCTTCATTGAACCAGAATCTACCACTAACCTAGAATCCACCAATGAACCAGAATTAGGGGATGATGGTTGCGACGATCTCAACAGAGCCCATAACATAAGATATTGATGTTGTCGTTGTCACCCACGTAGGAGCCACAACAGGAGAGGATGGGCCCTGCCCATAGATTCGATTGGCTAGATAGAAGAAGGCATCGTTTGATATCGCAATTGAAAAGAAGACATTTTTTGGAGCTCGGGATGTGATCGGAAGAAATCTTGGTAAGTCACATGTCTATGAAATGCCTAATGCTTTTGATTATTTGTTCGAGGTAGGACCATTGGGACAACATGGTACCTTGCAGAAATTCTTTGAGAGTTGCTTATCACCAACAAGAGATTTAGATGCTTTAGCCAATATTGAAACTTTGTTGCACCACCTGGGTAAGGAACAGAAGGATTCCGCGGTGAACTATTTACACAAGAAAAATACAGGCAAGGAGATGTGCATGAACATTCAGATTGGGGACTATGAAGTCGATTAAAAAATCCTAGATATGGGATCTGATGTGAATATACTAACAAAGAAGACCCGACAAAATATTGTTGGAAATATGGCAGTGGCAGATGATGAAGGAGCGATAGAGTATCATTTGCACCTCTGTAACCTAACTATTTTTTATCCATTCTTGATTTGAAAAGGCAGACAACATTGGTTGTTCGCTGTTTTAACCGATATTACTTATCTCACTTCAGGCTCCAGCTGGCGGATGGTGTTGGATTTGTAGCATACAGTCACTATTATCAAGGACCAACATCACATATTACAGTCATTTGAGTAAGGGAAGAAGCTTCAGTGAATGAAAGAAATTTCTGGATTAACTAAGAAACAGAGATACCAAGAACAAAATTTCTGGAGCATGCATTTTTTAAATGGTTTTGACTCTTGAGAATCCATTCATGAAAAGGAACATAACACAGAGAAACGATTGAATAAATTTTAATAAAAAGGTAAAAAGGGTAACTTTAGAAACAAAACTATTGGAAATATGGCAGTGGCAGATGATGAAGGTTCAGGTTGTCATTGATGGAAACTAAGCAGAGTGATGGAAGAGGATGACAGAGCAGCAACAAGCATAGTGATGGTGTGATGATGGCAAATCATGAAGATCATACTAATATTATCAACACAATTTTAAGGAGTAGAAGAGGCATCTGAAGGAACTGTCAGAGCATAATGTTACAATCAAGCGTACAGAGGCAGCACGCAGGAGCAGCGAGCAGAGTTAGCAGAGCAATACAAGAACTTTGTGATCATGGACAGTGAAGAAAATGGATTCAAATGATTCAAGCAAGTCAAGAACCACATCAAGAAATGCAGTACACAGATGCAGCCAGGCACAGGCAACACGCAGAAGAGGTAGGCACAGGAAGCACACAAAAGAGGCAGGCTCATAGGTATTAATGGAGAAAATCAAATGGTGGGAGGTGCAAGAGATTCAGACTAAAGTCTATAGAAAATCCATTTACTGAATCAAACAATGCATAGAGAAACTTTTGAAACTTCGCTCTTCATAGTCAAGTGTTTTTGTTTTTAATCCGACGGTTGCTGTGTGTTACAAGATACAGTTATGAAAAACACAGAACATTGATTATAGAACAGTATCGTATCAGTGTTAATGATTTTTTCAGTGATTCGCTTAGATGACTCTTCTTGCTGTATAGATGTGGTCTCATTGATGGAATGTGCAGAGACGAAAGAATATGCATACTTGACATAATGATAGTGTTTTCGAATCTTTGAAAAGAAGCTGAAACGTTTATAACTGTTTGCTAATGTGGTTTCGATGAGTCGGTGTACAAGTGTTGAAACGATTTTTCAATTATGAAGACAAGATGACACCTGGGATGAAGAATGGTTTTGTAACTGATTGTGGAGAGAAGGTGAAGAGAATGCATCAGATGATCATACGATGTGAACAATGTGTTCTGAAGGGTAGTTGAAGTGGAACCATTTCAGGAACTGTTTCTTTATATTGCCTCGATGAAATAGTGAGATGAATTAACGAGTAAGAGTATATAGAGAGAACAGAAGAGATGAGGCTGAGCAGAGTAGACCTAAGAGACTGAACAAAGCAGCAGAGTAAAGGAATAGAAGAGTGATGTTGAACAAGAGCAGAGTGGCTTTGGTACGTAGAGACATATTTGTATTGCTGTAAATGAATTATTTTGTAAAGACTAGAAAATAAGGGAGGTAGGGTGGTGCTAGGGGAGACTTTATGTATTTTCCTGCAAGTGGGTGCTTGTAGAAATTGAAGGTTGGTGCCTTCACCCAGTTGGTGCTGGGTTAAACTGGAAGTTGGTGCTGGGTTACGGTGATAGTTGGTGCTCTCAGCAAGTCGGTGCTTGCATTCAGAGGTAGCAGCCTCATTTGAGTTGGTGCTCAAAGAAGAAGAGATGTAAGAAGTTGGAGCTTGCTTGACATCCTAAGAAGAAGATGTTTTTTCCCTTTTTGGGTTTCCTCAGGAAAAATATGTGTCTCTGTCTATCATATGTGATTGTGTGATGAATGTTTTCTCTCTGTTTCCATTTCTACTGCAAGTATAAATTTGTTAAGTAAAGAATGACAATAGAAGTTTCTCTATCATCATAAAGACTCAAAATAAAAAGAATTTAAAGAGGTGCAAATTTGATTAAGCTTGAAATAACTGATTCACGCCCCCCTCTCAGTTATTTAGATACGTTCAACAATTGGTATCAAAGCAGGTTCCTTTAGTCTAAGGTAGATCCAAAAGCTTAATCATGACAAGTCATGAAGGTTTGACCAATAAAGTTCCTATGTTTGATGGAACAAATTTTTCCTTTTGGAAGGTTAGAATGAGAACATATCTAATGTCCGTAGGTGCTGATGTTTGGGAAGTAGTAGAGACTGGGTATGCAAAACCTGTCTTGCTAGCATCCAAAGATGATAAGCTAGAGTTTACTTTCAATGCAAAAGCAATGAATGCTATTCTGAGTGGTCTTGCTGAAACTGAATTTGTAAAAGTAATGCATCTTGATTCTACCAAAGAAATGTGGGATAATCTTATTAGCAGCTATGAAGGAAATGAGAAAGTAAAAGATGCCAAAATTCAGACATACAGATTAAAATTTGAACAACTAAAGATGAATGAAGATGAAATTGTTAATAAGTATTTTTTAAGAGTTGAAGAGCTTGTGAATGCCATGAAGGGTCTTGGTGAAAATATTGATGAAGCCCCCTTGGTTCAGAAAATTTTAAGATCTCTGTGAGATAAATTTAATCCCAAAGTCTCTACAATTGAAGAAATGAATGATTTGAAAAGTCTATCAATTGATCAGCTTCTAGGAACTCTAACTGCCTATGAAATGAGGATTAATAAAGATAAGCCTACCACTAGAGAATCTTCATTTAAAGCAAACAAGAATACTGATTCGAAAATGGATGACGTTGAGGCAAAATTTGTAAGGAGGTTGAAGACTCAATCTGGAAAGTATAAAGGCAAGCTGCCATTTAAATGTTTCAATTGTGGTAAGGTCGGACATTTTGCATCTAAATTCCATCATAAGAAAAAGGAACATAATCCTGTTGATAAATAAAACCACACATTCAAGAGATATAATAAAAATAATAATTACAGGAAGAAAAGCTTGTGTGAAAATGATAGTGATTCATCAGATGTCACGGATAGCGAGTCATCTTGTGAAGAGAAATTGAATGACTTTACTCTTATGGCTATTGAAAATTTTGAAAATGAATATGCTGACAGTGATTTGAATGATGAAGAAGCTAAAGTTGATATGGAAGGTGAACTAATCAGTGCTCTGGAAGAGATTGACAGACTCAGACTAAATAAGAGAAAACAAAAGCAATTGTTGATACAGTATGAACATAATGTTAAAGAACCAAGTGTTGACTTTACCTTGTTAAAAGTAGAACTGGAAGAGGAAAATAAAATAGCAGACATTCTCAGACAATAGTTGACTAAAAGTAAGATACAGTGTGAAGCATTGGAGAAAGAAGTGGTGATTGATAGGAAAGAATTAGAAAAATTTCAAGCTCTGTATCATCAGAATATCTCAAGCATTAAAGCTTCAGAATAATTGAACAACATATTGAACAAGCAAAGATCTCCTTTGATTAAAACTGGTCTAGAATATGAAAAAGGGGCAAGTAGCAGTCAATCAGAGAATATTGAACAGACCAAAACGATTAACTTCCAAAGCAGCAAGCAGTCAGAGTTCACAAAGCCTGCAATCTAGATCAAAGTTGGAGCAAATAGAGATAACAGTGATGACAAATTAATGACTAGCAAAAGGAATATAGCTACAGGAATAGACGACAATACTTTGCACTCAAGGAATCATGAAGAAGATTTAAATATTAGAATAGAGAATTATGATCAGCTATATCAATCAAGTTCTTCTAACGGGAAAGGTCATCGAAAGACAAGCCAATCAATTTCAAGAAGGCAGCGAATGTTCATGTATCATAATTTTTTCCACGGCTACTGTTTCTGTTGTTTTAACTTTGGTCATAAAGCTACAAAGTGTGACTTTAATTTTAGAAGCATGCGACAAAGAATATCTAGAACTAATCAGATGATGCATCATGGAGTGAGACAGTCCATGAGAAAACAAGATCATTATATTATTCCACCTTCAAACAGAAGAGGAATTCATGATAAAAATGTTAATCCTTTTGATCTTCTGTACAATGAACCCGAGTGTTATATTTGTCATAATTATGGACACAAGGCTTTAGATTGTAATTTGAAGAACCACACAACAGATTCAAAAGTAACTTGTTCAGTTGAAATGACAAAAGTATGGAGGAAGAAAAAATATAACCAGTGTGGTTTAGTACTTTCTTCCCAAAGGAAAAAAGACCCCTGGCATATTGACAGTGGATGCACCAAAAACATGTCTGGGAACAAAAATAAATTCATGTCTCTAACAGAACACAAATAAGGAAATGTAACATTTGGAAATGATGCTCCAGGAAAAATCAAAGGCAAAGGAATGGTAAGTCTTAGCAATGGTAAGGGAAAGGATCAGGATGTGCTATTTGTAGATGGGCTTAAGCATAATCTTCTCAATGTGAGCCAGATGTGTGATAAAGGCTGTGAAGTTTTGTTTACTGCTGAAGACTGTAAAATAAAAAAGGTCTCCTTAGGAGAACTGGTTTCCAAAGGAATAAGAATAAAAAATAATGTTTACATTTTAAAAGAGGAAAGAGAAGAGCGTCATCTAAGAAAATATGATGAAATCTGGCTGTGGCACAGGAGACTGGGACATTTACACTTTGATCATCTAATAAAACTCAAAAACAGAACAGCAGTGAGAGATTTTCCAGTAATATCAAAACCTCATGATGCTGTGTGTAAGCCATGTCAAATGGGAAAGCTAACCAAAACACAGTTTAAATCAAAGAATGTTCCCTCTACAAATAAGCCTCTTCAACTAGTGCATCTGGATTTGTGTGGTCCATCAAGGAAAGAAGGTACAGGTAAAGAAAACTATTTTATGCTGGTTATTGATGACTATTCCAGATTGACTTGGGTTGCTTTTCTTAAAGAGAAATCTGAAGCATTTGCTAAATTCAAGATATTTAAAGCCTTAATAGAAAATCAGACTGGTAGAATGATTAAAGCAATCAGATCTGATAGAGGAGGAGAGTTCAGTTTGAGACAATTCAAGGATTTCTATGATGAGCATGGGATCAAAAGGGAATACACAATAGCAGGGACTCCTCAGTAGAATGGAGTGGTGGAAAGACAGAATAGAACAGTCCAGCAAATGGCCAGGTCAATGATGAAAGAAAAAGGTATTTCTCAAGGCTTCTGGGTAGAAGCAATTCACACAGCTGTACATATTCTAAATAAAGCTCATTTGAGACCAAAGAGTGATAAAACACCATATCATCTATGGTTTGGGAGGCCTGCAACCATTAAGCACTTCAAAGTTTTTGGAAGCAAATGTTACATCAAGAATAGTGATGAGAATCTGGGTAAATATGATAACAGGGTTGATAAGGGAATCTTCTTAGGATATCCTGCAGATAGCAAAGGCTATAGATGTTATAACAAGAGGCTGCATAGAATGGTTGATTGCATAGATGTTAAAGTAGATGAAGAATGCTATGGAAATAACAGTCAAAGAAATGATGACGAATCATGTTTTAAGGATCCAGAAGAAGAACAAGTAGAATAGGTCCAAGAATAAAAAAAGGAAGAATCTGAATCAGAGGATGAAGAAGCTGATTCTTAACAACAGTCTATAAAGTATTCTTCCAGAATTATAAGAAAGAATCATCCTGAAATCCAAATCATTGGTGATGAGAATAAAGGGGTTCAGACTAGAAGGAAAATATTGAAGGAATCTGAACAGTCACATATTTCATTTCTTTCTACAATTGAGCCCAAGAGTTTTAATGAAGCTAGAGAAGACAAAGACTGGGTAGCAGCCATGAATGAAGAGCTGGACCAGATTGAAAATAATAGCACTTGGGAACTTGTTCCTAGGCCATTAGACAAGAATGTGATTGGATCCAAATGGGTATTTAAGAATAAATTAAATGAACAGGGATAGATTGCAAGGAATAAAGCAAGATTGGTTTGCAAAGGTTATGCTCAGATTGAAGAACAAGACTTTGATGAAACATTTGCTCCAGTGGCAAGAATGGAGGCTATCATAATGTTTCTAGCCTATGCATGTTACAAACGATTCAAAATTTACCAGATGGATGTCAAGTCAGCATTTCTCAATGGAAATTTAGAAGAAGAAGTGTTTATGGAGCAACCTGAAGGATTTTTACTCACAGATAAACCTGAATATGTATGCAAGCTAAAAAAGGCTTTGTATGGGTTGAAGCAAGCACCTAGAACCTAGTATGATAGACTGGAAAAATATCTACAAGACCAAGGATTCAAGAAAGGTTCTGTGGATAGCAACTTGTATATCAAATCTGAAGGTGAAAATTTACTACTTGTTTTGGTTTATGTTGATGACATTATCTTTGGATGTACTAATCCTCTCTCTATTCAGTGGTTTGCTAACTCTATGAGCTCTGAGTTTGAAATGTCAATGATTGGTGAGCTGTCCTATTTTCTTGGCTTTCAAATCATTCAGAAGCCTGAAGGCTTATTTCTTTCTCAAGAAAAATATCTAAAGGAGATGTTAAAGAGGTTTCAAATGGAAGACTCCACTCCAGTTAGTACACCTATGGTCAGTGGCTGCAAGCTAAGCAAAGATGATTCTTCACCAGAAGTGGATCAGAAGATGTATAGATCTATGATAGGAAGTTTGTTATATATTACTGCATCTAGACCTGATATCATGCATGATGTTGGGATGGTAGGAAGGTTTCAATCTGCTCCTAAATAGAGTCACTTAGTAGCCGTGAAATGCATATTCAAATATTTGAAAGGTACTCTGTCTTAAGGCCTGTGGTATCCCAGAAATCAAAACTTTCAACTACTAGCATATTCACATGCAGATTGGGAAAATTGTGTAGATGAAAGAAAAAGCACAAGTGGCGGAGCATTCTTCTTAGGAAACTCCTTGGTTGCATGGCTGAGTAAGAAACAGAGTTCCATATCTTTATCTACTACTGAAGCTGAGTACATAGTTGATGCTACCTGCTGTACACAGATTTTATGGATGGTTCAATCTCTTGTTGACTTAGAAGTGAAGTATTCTGATCCCATTCCTATTCACTATGATAATACAAGTGCTATTAGTGTCTCAAAGAATCCAGTACTTCATTCCAAGACTAAGCACATACCTATCAAGTACCATTTCCTAAGAGAGTAAGTGACTAACAAAGCGGTGCAGTTGCATTTTGTTCCTTCTATAGAATAGAATGCTGACATTTTTACTAAACCTCTACCCAAGGCACAGTTTGAATATCTCCGGCAGAAGTTGGGTGTCCTACCCCCTTCTAACTGACCTCCTCACCTTAATAGGGGGAGTTTGTGCTTATTGTACATCTGATATGCATTGTGGTGGTTTCAGATTTGTTTTCCTCGTCATCATATTTTTGAGTTTATCTTGATAGGGGGAGTTGTTTGCGCTCACAGTATCTTTGACATTGATGTCAAAGGGGGAGAAGTTATGCAGGGGTTAAAAATGACAAGGTGATTTCTAGATAGTTGCAGAGTTTCCCTCAATGCCAAAGGGGGAAATTGTTGGAAATATGGCAGTGGTAGATGATGAAGGAGCGATAGAGTAGCATCTGCACCTTTGTAACCTAACTATTTTTTATCCATTCTTGATTTGAAAAGGTAGACAACATTGGTTGTTCGATGTTTTAACCGATCTCACTTATCTCACTTCAGGCTCTAGCTGGCAGATGGTGTTGTATCTATCGCATATAGTCACTAAAATCAAGGACCAACATCACATATTACAGTCATTTGAGTAAGGGAAGAAGCTTCAGTGAATTAAGGAAATTTATGGATTAACTAAGAAATAGAGATACCAAGAACGAAATTTCTGGAGCATGCATTTTTTAAATGGTTTTGACTCTTGAGAATCCATTCATGAAAAGGAACATAAAACAGAGCATCGATTGAATAAATTTTAATAAAAAGGTAAAAAGGGTAACTTTAGAAACAAAACTATTGGAAATATGGCAGTGACAAATGATGAAGGTTCAGGTTGTCATTGATGGCAACTAAGCAGGGTGATGGAAGAAGATGATAGAGCAGCAGGAAGCATAGTGATGGTGTGATGATGGAAAATCATGAATATCATACTAATATTATCAACACAGTTTTAAGGATTGGAAGAGGCATCTGAAGGAACTGTTAGAGCATAATGTTACAATCAAGCATATAGAGGCAGCACGCAGGAGCAGCGAACAGAGTCAACAGAGCAATACAAGAACTTTGTGATCATGGACAGTGAAGCAAATGGAGTCAAATGAGTCAAGCAAGTCAAGAACCACATCAAGAAATGCAGTACGCAGATGCAGTCAGGAACAGGCAACACGCAGAAGAGGTAGGCACAGGCAGCACACAAAAGAGGCAGGCTCACAGGTATTAATGGAGAAAATCAAACAATGGGAGGTGCAAGAGATTCAAACTAAAGTCTATGGAAAATCCATTTACCGAATCAAACAATGCATAGAGAAACTCTTGAAACTTCGCTCTTCATAGTCAAGTGTTTTTTTTTAATCCGATGGTTGTTGTGTGTTACAAGATACAGTTATGAAAAACACAGAACATCGATTATAGAACAGCCTCGTATCAGTGTTAATGATTTTTTCAGTGGTTCGCTTAGATGACTCTTCTTGCTGTATAGATGTGGTCTCATTGATGGAATGTGCAGAGATGAAAGAATATGCATACTTGACATAATGATAGTGTTTTCGAATCTTTGAAAAGAAGCTGAAACGTTTATAACTGTTTACTAATGTAGTTTCGATGAGTCGGTGTACAAGTGTTGACATGATTTTTCCATTATGAAGACAAGATGACACCTGGGATGAAGAATGGTTTTGTAACTGCTTGCAGAGAGAAGGTGAAGAGAATGCATTGGATGATCATACGATGTGAACAACGTGTTCTGAAGGGCAGTTGAAGCGGAACCGTTTCAGTAACTATTTCTTTATATTGCCTCGATGAAACAGTGGGATAAATTAATGAATAAGAGTATATAGAGAGAACAAAAGATATGAGGCCGAGCAGAGTAGACCTGAGAGAATGAACAAAGCAGCAAAGCAGAGGAACAGAAGAGTGATGCTGAATAAGAGCAGAGTGGCTTTGGTACATAGAGACATATTTGTATTGTTGTAAATGAATTCTTTTGTAAAGACTAGCAAATAAGGAAGGTAGGGTGGTGCTAGGGGAGACTTTATGTCTCTGTCTACAAGTGGGTGCTTGTAGAAATTGAAGGTTGGTGCCTTCACCCAGTTGGTGCTAGGTTAAACTGGAAGTTGGTGCTTCCACCCAGTTGGTACTGGGTTACGGTGAGAGTTGGTGCTCTCAGCAAGTCAGTGCTTGCATTCAGAGGTAGCAGCCTCATTTGAGTTGGTGCTCAAAGAAGAAGAGATGTAAGAAGTTGGAGCTTGCTTGACATCCTAAGAAGAAGAGGTTTTTTTGCTTTATGGGTTTCCTCAGGAAAAATATGTGTCTCTATCATCATAAAGACTCAAAAGAAAAAGAATTTAAAGAGGTGTAAATTTGATGAAGCTTGAAATAACTGATTCACCCCCTCCTCTCAGTTATTTAGATATGTTTAACAAATATGGGGAGGCCGACATTGGGTTGGTCCCCTGTGCAATTGTGATTGGATAGGCAAGCTAAAGTGCAACCAATCAGACGTGTGTCGAACCTGGTTGTGGACGTTCAAGGTATGAAAAATTATGCCTACTTTGATGTGATTGAAGTTGTTAATTGTGAAGGCTCTTATCCTGAACTACTATGGATGGATGGGCCAACGATAGTATGGTAGTCATTAACTTTAAGAAGCGGATGATGAATTTTGAGAACCAAGAAATTAGGGTCATCGCGCCTATGGATCCCAACGAAGGAAGGTGATACATTGACCTGATAAACGATGAAGTTGTCAGGGGATGGGATCATGCTTACAACATATATGAATATTATATCCACCCCACTGCTGATGGAGATATTGGTTGGCGCAGTGCTAGTTTTGCGTCTTCTGATTCTGAGGATGCACTAGAAAATTGGCAAACCCGCATGCATGAGATGTCACTTAGGAACTGTGGTTTGATCACATAGTCACAGTGCCATGTCGCAACTGAGATTGTAGAATTATTGATTTATGAAGGGCTTCCTGAAATTTCAGCATTCTTAATGGAATTTGAAGAAAATATCTCAGAACCGCAACGACTATTGGTGATGGAGGAAGCATTGAAGGCTACTCCAAGACGATGGTGGGTGACTCATAGAAAGACAATTACTAGATGGGCACAGTGTTGACGGCTGATGACAGTTTGCTTTGGAAATATAGAGGTGTATCACACTGGAAAGTGTGATGGAGGGAATGACCATAGTATTCATTTGATGGAATGATAAACATTATGGGCATCGTGACTAAAGGATGAATAAGTCCATGCCTTTATTCACACCTTGGATGAAATGCCAAGATCCTGGTATGTATCAGCGGAGGTGCGTAGAGAAATCACCACTTGGGAGGAGCTAATAGTTTGATTTGTGAAGACATTTAGCTTCACAAATGCCAATCCTAATGTCCATAATTCACTACATATTATCCACAATGTGGTATTAAAAGTAGTACCAGTTGCATATCCTGTTGACCCACACACGTAATGCCACATACAATCAATGATGGAATGCTATAATGTATTGGGTGAACCTGAGGATGATGATGAGCTATGAAATATCAATATTCCGGAGACAGAAGGGAGTAGGGATGTCGTAGCACTAGATATACCAACTAATCCCATGAGCCAACCACTAAACATCAGAAAGGTTAACATTGGGACAGAAGAGAACCCAAAATTTTCAAGTGTTGGGGACTATTGGGACAAGGAGACTATGGAAAAAATCATAGACCTACTACATGAATTTCAATATCAAATTTTGACCAACTTCTCTAAAATGAAAGGGATACTAGGTGATCTAGGAGAGATGAAGATTCCATTAAAACCAAATGCGAAACTGGTAAGGTGGAGGCCGTATCACTTGAATCTGTGATACAAGGAAAGGGTTAAAGCTAAGTTGGATATGATGTTGGATGCTCAAATAATTGATCTATTTGAAGAATTAGAATGGATCAGTCCCATGGTGGTCCAAGACAAGAAAATGGGTGAAGTTTGGATTTGTGTTGACTTAAAAAAACTGAATGATGCCTGTATGCATGATCCGTTTCCAACACCATTCACAGATGAAGTACTCGAAGGAGTAGGTGGTTAGGAGATGTACTCTTTTACAAATAGATGTTTTGGTTATCACCAAATACAAATAGCCAAGGAATATTGACATAAAAAAACATTTGTCACCGAGTGGGGATGCTTCCAATACACAGTGATGCCTTTTGGGTTGAAGAATGCGCTTGTAATCTTTGCCTGAGTTGTTGTCGCGGCATTTAAATATTTCATTAATAAGTTCCTACATGTATATAAGGATGATTGGAAATTGTATGGTATAATCAAGGATCATTTGTCAAACCTTCAACTAATGCTAGAAAGGTGTCGCCAGCATCAGATCATGCTGAAATCCAAGAAGTGTATTTTTTGCGCACCATTCGGGGTACTGTTGGGTCACATTGTGTGCAAGCAAGGATTATTGGTTGATCCTACAAAAATAGCACTCATTTTGAGCTTGCAATAGGTGACAAATGTGAATACGCTTCGGGCGACACTGGGGCACACTAGGTACTATCGCAAATTCATTAGAGGATATGTTGCAATTACTTCCACTGTGGAGAAACTACTGAAGAAAGATAATTTATTTATATGGAGTCCAGAAATTCAAGGTAGCTTTGACAAGCTGAAGGCCAAGATGGGTTTAGTGCCAATACTTGTGTTCTTTGAGTGGAACAAGGAGTTCCATGTTCATGTTGATGCATCTTCTGTTGCGCTAGGAGTAGTGCTCGCACAACCAAGAGAAGGATATCTGGATCACCCGATCACTTTCGCTAGTCGAAAGTTGTCCTTTGCTGAGAAGAACTACACGACCACAGCGAGAGAAGGTCTGGAAATGGTCTATGTGCTGCAAAAATTCAGGCATTACCTTTTAGGCGGTCACTTCAAGATGTTTACTGAACATTCTACATTGAAGTATCTGGTCAATAAGCCTGTGTTGGGGGAGAAGATATGCCGCTAGTTAATTCTCTTTCAGGAGTTTGATTTTGAAATAATTTTTAAGCTGGGTCACTTGAATGGTGGCCTCGATCATTTATCTAGGATTGAGACATGAGAAGAGGAAACAAAAATTGAGGAGGGACTGCTAGATGCGTAGTTGTTTAGAGTCATTGTCGCATATTATTATTATGACCAAATAATTATGATTTTTCAACAAGTCAAAAGAAGCAGCTAGTATTCAAGGCCTCGGACTTCCAGTTGATTGTTGGGAAATTATACAAGCTTAGACTTGATGAAATATTGTGGCGATGTGTCCTACCAAATGAACAAGGCTAGATCTTAGCAGAAGCTCATGCAAGAATCGTTGGGGAACATTATGGCGGGCGCGCAATGACAAGGAAGGTTCTTTGCTTAGGTCTTTGGTGGCCTATGTTACACAATGATGCGATAGATTATGTGTGGACCTGCAATGTCTATCAACAAGCTGGGAAACCATCGTGTCGAGATGAGATGTCTCTAGTACTGTAGGTAACTTTGCAACGTTATGATAAATGGGTTGTTTGATTTTGTGGGTCCAATAAACCCACATGGGAAAAGAACTGGTGCACGGTACATAATCGCAATAGACTACTTGACAAGATGGGTGGAGGCTGCAACAGTTTTAGACTGCACCGCTGCGACAATAACAATATTTCTATTTGATAACATTGTGACATGGTTCGGATGCCCAAGGATATCGATGAGCGACCAAGGCATCCAATTTATCAATCGCATGATAAGAGCGTTGATGGAGGAGTTGTAGATACAACATAAGAAAAGTACACCATATCATCCACAAGCGAACAGGACAATGGAGGTGTTCAACAAGATATTGGAGCATGCACTTACAAAGGTATGTAACGCTAACCGAGATGATAGAGACTTGAAAATTCCAGCGCTACTGTGGGCATATTGCACCACTTGTAAAAGATTAACATGACATAGACTGTTTAAATTGGTATATGGGAAAGAGGTAGTCATTCCTATGGAGTACATTGTTCCCAATCTGTACATTGCAGCAGCAACAAGAATGGATGATGAAGCCATGATAAAGGAGCATGTAGTGCAGTTGATACAACTTAAAGAAAATTGTTTCATTGTGGGTTTCAATCAGTGCATTGAGAGGGACCGAAAGAAGGATTGGCATGATCGCCACATAAAGAAAAAATAGTTTCAGTAAGGAGATTTGGTGCTGCTATACAACAACAAGTTCATGAAGAACCAAGGTAAGTTACATATGCACAGGTTAGGTCCATATCTTGTCAATTCTATTACTTCTAGGGGGGTAGTGCAACTGCAACAATTAGACGGAGCGATGCTACCAAAATAGGTGAATGGTAGCCGACTGAATCCCTATAGGAATTTGTTGGAATTGCATAATGCTTAAGGCATTGCACACTTTAAAAAAAAAACAAAAAATACATAGGAAGGATGAAAGGAAGAGAGGGCGCACAAAGAGGAAGTAGATGCGCAAGTACGACAGTCAGTAGCACAGTTAGGAAGATCTGTTGCAACGGCTGTAGGGTCTTGATGTAGTCAAATCAGCAATAAATAAAGCATAGTTAATACAATTAACCAGTGACACTTTTTTAAGAGACGTGTATTGATGGCGGATCCGACTGCTGAGTTGACAGAATTGACGACGGATTTGGGTAGTTAATGCATGATTTGGTCGTGATGGTCGTGACTGATTTGGTAATGATGAAGAATGGATCGACTGGATGTTATAATAAGGTGCTTGAAACAATTCAAAAGAACCATTGTGCTAAGTTGAGTTGTAAAGAGTGGTTGATACAACGTTGAGTTCCAGTGCCATCAAGCGAGTTGTGAGAGTCAAAGAGTAAAGGTGAGCATATCTCACAACTATGGGCAATTGCTGCGGGATGCAGAGTAATCCCGACACAGTAGAAATTTTCAGTGAAAGGGACTCACCCATTAGACTGGTTATAATTATCAAAGAATTCATCAGTATGAAGGTTGGATCATTCTCCATCACAACGAAGAAGCGACGGGGGCAGAAGCCCAGCTCCTCAACGTCGACGAAGAGGAAAACCCATAAATTAGTGGGGGCGCAAAAACATGCATCTGCCCAGATGAGGCCATCCAGCTTTGGTGATGTAGAATTAGTAGTCCCCACTGATGTCTCTATAAAGGAAATTTCAGTTTACATCGCTCCCACCTGACCTAGTGCACAGCCTCAGCGGTTATCGAAGAATCAGAAGTATTAGCCAAAAATTTCGTCATTGCCGAAAGGGGTGGTGTGCACCATTGACATTGTCCCTGTGTTGATGAAAATGAAATATGAGGATAATGATCTATTGATGTTGCAAGAGCTAGATAATGAGCCCTACAAGTCATTTCCTTTGGTTGCCAGAGGGTGCATAGTGCATATTCTCCAGCCATGGGTGCAAGGGCTGGATAAATATGGGTTTCTGGGGCTCATCAACATGTTGCATTTTGGGTGGTTGAATGAAGAAAATGCATGCGTCAAACAAATTTTGGCATGCTTTCATGGAGTAATGCTATGGTTGGACACACCAATTGTGATTACGGTGGACTTGATCTTCAGATATCATGGGGTTGCCAAAGGATGGGCCAGACCCATCACAATATTTCAAAGGAAGGGATAATGACAAGCGGCTTGTTGCAAGGTTGAATAAGAAGTATGATTTGTAGTGTGATGGTAGAGCATATCGCATCAACAACATTAATGATAGGATGGTACGTATCACTGCTTGAATCCTCACAAGTAAAATCGTCTGTAATAATCACCCCATCCAGTGCACTTCAGGGGTGATTGCATGTGCCCAACAATGCACTGAAGGGGTGCAAATGAACTAGTCCCTTTTCTTGTTGAACTAGTTGACTAAGGATGCGGTCACAATTCTGGTTGGAGAGCGACCCTTCACATATAGCTGGCTATTAACCTTAATTGCATTAGTGGCTTGGATGGAGCTAGAGGACTACCAAAGAATGACTGTTGATGTTGTTAAGGTGTGCAAAGGATCTTGGTATCAAAACTTGTGGTGGGTAGAGGAGTCCAGTTAACAAGAGGATTACACGATACACTTTTGGATCTACTAGGAATTCCTACAGGTGGAAGCTACCAAAGTTCCTCGACTTGACCAATGAGGTCGTAGCTAAATATCGGAGGATTGCTCGGTTTACCATAGGTCCACACACTATTCATGTCCAAGCTCACCGCGACCTAGATAGGTAGTGGTTATCAATGTCTTATAAAATGACAGATGAGGAAATAGAGGCTACAATTGATGATTGGCCTGCAACATGGTGGGAGCTGGTTAGCACCAGCGAAGACGCACCTGATGATCTAGTAAGAGGAGCTGACCAACAGAGTCACCATGATTCTAATGGAGAATCATCAACAGAAACTCCTATGGACCTTGAGGCACAATGTATCTTTAAGGAGATAAGGATGAATAAGCAAATGGAATAAGATGAGAGTAGTAGTACCAGATCTGCACTGGAGGCACAATTACATCGGCTTATTAAGGCCATCACTGACTCATCTGATGTTGCAATAAAAGAGATGCGAAATTACACCCAGGAAGGTTTCGCTAAGGTACGCGCCAAGTTAGATTCTATATATAATGTTGTTTCGTGAAGAGGACCATAAAGTGTAGCTGTGCAGGATTTCACATCGATTAGCACCAAGCCGCGGGCCAGGAACATTCAGATTCCCCTGATAGCAATTGATGCTGGATAAGCATATGTGAACTCCTCAGTATAGCAGCTACAGAGCATCATGACAGATATCAATAAGTTATCCACCCAGACCTTAGTACACATACAACAGGTCTCCAACCAGGAGTTGGTTGATCGACAGAAGGACATCAATGACGAGTACTTGCGGTCGCACTAGGAAGAAGAGATGCTACAGAAAGAAGTCGAGGAATTGTGTCGGGAAAAGGAAACAATGACAGAAGCAACAATGCAGGAAATCAGGGAGCTAAAGAAGGCCCAAGAAGAGCTGAAGATGAAGACCATGAAATAAATAACAAAGCCAAAGAAAGAAATCGACTGCCTTGTTATTGAGAAGGTGCAACTCTTCACTAGTCAGGGGCAGGTAGAAGAGGCCATCATGAATGCCTTCCCATACATACATGAATGCACAGTGGAGTTGTATGCAGTTTCCAAACCCATGTGACTTGGAGAAGTCATTGTGTAGATCCAACTTGAAAACAACCTGTTGAATGCTATGGTTTACCCAGACACACCTCGAGAGTAGGTTGCAGAACGCAAGAGTAACATCGACAAGCTAGCGACACTGTTTGAAGAGACCGAGCAGGAGGCTAAAAAGATAATGGAGGAAACGACACAATTTTTGGGTAGTGTCATTCAAGATGAATAGTTAGAGAAACTCACAAAGTAGTTGTAGGAATACAAGAACCAGTTGGAAACGATGAAGACAGCATTAAGGACAATGCTACCACTCGTGTCAATCACACAGTACGTAGAGCTAAAGGAGCTACAATAGCGAGTTGGAAAAGCACAGGAGCAACAGCGAAAATGCACTGACTAGCTCGACAAGTTCCAAGAAATTGGAGCCCAACTATCGGTAAAATAAGTCATTCCGTTGTAGGCTGTGTAGGACCACAAGAAGGAATTCAATGCTAAGATGGTGGAGCACCCATTAAAGTAGGATTTGCTTGCATGTCAAGACCTTACTGAGAAAATAAAGACATAGGTATCAGATATTTCTCAGCAGTATGAAGACTTCAAGATCAAAATCAACCAGTACAGCATGTCCACCTGATGTTCCTCGAGGGCGAGCCACAAGAATCTGTTGGGGGCCTGTTGGCAAGGGGTTGGGGTAAGTTGCGCAAAATCATGGATTTTGTGCAAGCTCAGAAGACACCACACAAGACGAGGATAGTGCGCAAGGTGGAAGATAGACTACTTTTGAATATTTTGTGTCACTGTTTTTACTTTTGGACCATATTTTGTGGATATTGGTCATTAATTCGTAGAATTAGATGGGAGTTAGTTAGAAGTGGATCATAAATGTAAGGGCACAAGCCTATAAATAGATGAATAATTGTGAATGTAAGGGGGAATCCATCAATTAATGTGAGTGAAACACTTGGTTATGATCATTAGTCTGACTCTTTGCTTTACGACTGAGAGTTAAAATTGTTGTTTGTTTGAATATTTGGTTACTACGTAGAAGTAATACGAAGAGACGAGGTTGATCTAAATTGCTGGTATATTTTTTCTATCTTTTTCCATCTCTGCAATCCAATGGCGAGTATGTGTGACATGGATCTATGATGCAATGTTTATTGCTTATAAAGGATGTTATCTTCATATATTTGATGTGCGACAGTATTAATACTTCTTTTATATATGATTATTTCTATTATATGATGCTTCTACTATGAATAAATGATGTGATCTGATTACTAGAGATGAGGAATGGTTATGAGAATGATTAAACAACTGGTTAGATCTGATAGATGGAAAAATTAATTGCTGATGCCCATAGTCCCCTTCCTTTCTGTGGAAACTTGGTTCCGTCTGTCCTCCCTTGAACATATTAGGTGAGACTTCATCCACTCTACGGGTGTTGTTGCATAGGGTAAAACCTGTTTGGTTCGATGCTCAGGGAGATTGCAGCAATATGAGTGTCGACAGAGTGGAACCCCTATCAACTAGGTTTAGTTGGATGGGTTTGCACCAACATTTACCATTTACCAAGTCTTGGAGAGCATTTTCATAGAATTGGTGTGCATATTTCAGAGCTGTTACCCGTCCATTTTCCGAGCCGTCAGTTTCAGGTAAGAGATAGAATCCTTCTCTTCATTTCTATTGTTTCCATATTTCATTTCCATACATTTTATTTGAGTTTTTTCTGTTTTTAAGCCTAGCCTAAAAAACGCATGTCGGGTAACGCTTCTAGCCTTTGTGGGAGGAACGGTGCTCGATGAGAACCATGTTTTTTAAGCTTGCATAGGCAATGACAACACTCTATCGTAAGGGGACAGGAGCGGTGATGGCCATGATGCCCAAAACATGAATGCCCTAGAAAATATAGAGGATTTTAGGCATTTCTAAAGATTAGATGTGTGTCTAAATTCTCCATTGATTGTTTTTGACAGGTCATTTTTATCAAAATAGTGACTTGGAAAGAGAGGCAACATGAAGACGACGATGCTTGTGCTGCGATAGATGCGGCTTACATATCTACCCTACGAGGTTGTGGCCTATTGAAATTATTCCATGCTCCCAGCATGATATCACATGTACGATTACTGAAGTACATCCTATGGATGTGGAATCCAAAATAAAAACATTTTGAGGTGGGACCCCACATTCTCAATGTGGAGGTGGAGGAGATTTACTTTTTGACTAGACTATCTAGGCATGGAGTTCCTATCTCTCTGACTGGCTCACTAGGGGGAGATATTACTACACAGGAACTTATTGTTTTTCATTGCTATCCAGGGACCAAGATGTCAGGTAAGAAGATCCCGATAAAGGAGGTGATGGAATTACCCCTTCGGACCATTCTATTCACTATGTAGAGGGTTGCTGGGAGCCAAGGGGATCATCAAGCATCTTGGGCACATATGCTGTATTCCTTGGAGGCCATTGCACTCACAGTGTTTAACTGGGATGAGGCATTGTTTCTAGTGTTCAAGGATCAACTGACGAAATGTCAGGTTGGAAAGCTCAAACAGTTTGGGTCTGGGACTATCCTAGCATGTTTCTTATTCAAGAGGGTACCTATTTTGAGACCATGGGTGGTGTTTACTAAGATTAGGGCTTGATACCCCCACATGCTATTGTGGGTGGAGATCATGGCCCACACAGGAGGTGGCGAAGCCAAGGTCAAATACGAGGCTCCGTTCTTCCATTGGCTGAATGACCAGATCCTCATGATTGAGGACTATGCCTATGTTGGGACCGAATTTCGAGAGGACCCAGATCTACCACTACCAGTTGGTTCTCAATGGGGTGACATCGGTAAGAAAATGCTCAAGATATTGATGTATTTGTGTATTTTCAAGTTTTATTATTTTTATATATGATAACAAGACCTAATTTTTTCATGCAGATGTTGGAGATGAATGGCCTAGGGGTTCATCCCTTATGGATAGGTGAGAAGAAGCTCTCTTTGTACATAGAGGCGATGATGAGCTAACCAATCTAGAGGAGAACCTCGACCGCTTGACTTTGGACATCCTAGATGCTGCATTAGATGACCTCCCTAGGAGGTTTTAGAGACATACTGCGAGAGTGTCAGGCCGGTTTAGTTGCTTGCTACGTAGGGTAGCAAGGTCTATTATGTGCTACCACAAGCACCATTAGGGTGGTCTACATGATGTATCAATGAAATATTACTAGCTTCAGGATTTTGTATCATTTTGTATGCTTGAAATCCAGAGTGCTTCAGATCGGGTCTCATGACCATAATTTTTGTAAAAACACT
>LPNX010808956.1:268650-279141 GCA_001517045.1 Pseudotsuga menziesii
GAACCATGTTTTAATTTAAAAGTTATGAATGGGCGATATACCAGTCTAGAATGTAGTTTGCTAATGAATCAACAATCGTATTATCAGACCTAAGGATATGCCTGTAAGTAATGAAATCGAAGGACCTCTCTAATAGACGCACTCTTTGAAAAAGATGAAGAAGTGTGGGGTTCCTGATGGTATAAACATGGTTTAAATGAAAAACCACAAGGTGAGAGTCCATAAATACTACCAAATCATGAACGTCTGAGATGCTGCTCAGTGAGTAAACCTATCACTGCCTGATACTTGGCGATGTTTTTTGTAGCTGGACCAATACAAACTGCTCCTAAATTGACTAAGTCATGAGCCAGGGAATAGAAAAGCTAAGAAGCTGAAGCGAGGTTCAAGGTATGATGGAAAGCACCATCAATAAAACCATAAAAAGCGATCTGATCTGCAAAACCAAAACATGGTATAAAAAATATGGACAATAGACTCAAAACCATATTGAAAATGATAAAACACACTAAAAATTTAGATAATATACATATATACAAGGTACCATACAGAAATGACTTAAGCATAGTACCTCTTCAGGTACATCCCATTGCAAGGTTGCTCGAGCTCGTAATCCCCTTTCTCTAAGACCCTAGTAACGACAAAGGGATTGTACCACATAGATTCAAACTTTCCCTTCCCCAGTTTATCATGTCTCTGATCATAAGTCAGGACTAGGTCACCTTCATTGAAAACATGAGGTTGAACAGGCTTATCATACTGTTCCTTGATGCATTTTTTGTGTGCCTCGTTCGCTAAGGAAACATCTCTTATACTTTCATCAAGGTTGGCAAGTACAAAAATCTCTCTTCCTCAGCAGAAGTGTTTGGGAGAATTATTACTGCGATTTTAAGCGATGGGATCTGACACTTGATAGGGAGGATATATTCTAGTCCATATACCAAATGAAAGGGTGTGAAACCAGTTGTTGTTTTTACTAAATTCCTATAATCCCAAAGTTCAGGGAAGAGAGTCAAGTGCCAGTTGGATTTGTGATCTCCAACCATCCTACACAGCATAGTTTTCAAAACCTTGTTAATGGCCTCTACCTGACCATTATCCTACGGGTAATATGGAGTTGAGTTTTCATGGAGAAAAACCAGCTTAGCGCTTAAATAAGCCATCATCTGATTTCAGAAATGAGATCTGTGGTCAGTGACTATGGCTTGCGGGACTCCAAACCTAGCTATCACATGGTTGAATAAAAAGAGGGCGGCAGTATTACCATCCTATGCATTTGTAGGTATTGCCTCAGCCCATTTTGTGAAGTAATCAATGACTACGATGATGTAACCATGCCCCCCAGTTGAGGTAGGCTTACAGTGCATGAAATCAATACCCCACTTGGAAAAAGGGCCAACTGTAATGACGGGGTGTAAAGGAGCAGGGTGGGTGCACTCTTTTGGATAAAAGTGTTGGCAAGGTGGGCATTTATTAATAGCTTCATGACAATATTTAAATATCAAAGGCCAAAAATACCCCAGCGCAAAGGATTTTATGGGTTGTAGCCATCCCAGAAAGATGACTTCCACATGCTCGAGAGTGGTAGTCATTCAGAACCTGTTCAGCCTCTTTGTGTGTAAGGAATTGTCGAAGGATAGAGTCACTACCACGTCAATACAACGTATCATTTAAGATGAGATCATACTTTACATGATGACAGATACAAGGACAATCGTCATGGGATATGTCGGGTTGAAATCTATGAGTTTGGAGATAGATAATCAAATCTCCATGCCATGGATCAATTGTGTTTATCAAGAACAAAAATTTGTCTGAAAATGAATCGTTGGGCTCAACTTCCATCAAAGCATAGGGAAGGTCACACATCAAATCCATGAAAACCAAGTATTTCTTCGAAGTAGCCTTGGTGAACTCAATATAAGATTCTTGCAAGATAACAATCCAACGAGAATACTTTCCCCCTAGTAGCTGACGATTCATAGAGCTAACTTCTCCACATGTGAGTAACGGGTTTCAGAGTCAATGAGACTCTTACTTCGGTAATATATCATGTGTTCTTGGCCATTGGGATCTTCCTATTCTAGAACCATTCCAATGGTTGTAGTGGAGGAAACAACATACAACATAAAGACTTTTGAATAATCTAAAGGGTGAACCATCGGTGAAGGGGTCAGAGCATGTTTCAGATTATCAAAAGCTCGTTGGGATTAGTCATCCCATAAGAACGAAGTGTCCTTCTTCAAGAGACGCATATAGCCATATGTTTTCTCTGTGAAGTTGCATACGAAATGACGAAGAAATTTTTCCTTCCCTTTCAAACTTTGGAGCTCGGTGATATTTGTTGGGGTGGGTAAGTTCATAATAGCAACAATTTTCAAAGGATCAATCCTAATGCCATATTTGGAAACCACAAAGCCAAGAAGACATCCATTCTCAACACAAAATTCACATTTGTGTGGATTAAGCCAAATATTATAATAATGACACCTAATGAAAATGTCTCTAAGGTTCCCTGGATGGTCCTTCCGTTACTGTGAATAAGCAGGGAGATTGCCAAGGTACGACTCCACAATGTGCTTGATATCGTGAAAAGCGTAGGACATGGCACGCTGTAATGTAGCTATGGTGTTTTTTATGCCAAAAAATAAATTCCGATATGTGAAGGTTCCCCATGGGAAAATGAATTTCCTTTTATGCTGATCGGAGGAAAGAATCTCCATCTGATGGTAGCTAGAAAATCCATCATAAAAGAAAATATGACGCCCCCAGCATGGTTTTTTCATGTATTTGTAACTTCGAAATGTATTCACTTGTATATATTATGTCTTGTACCCTGATGTTTATTCCGGGAAGTGTCTGTAATGTATTTGAGTCATTTCATGCCCCGATGTTCCTATCAGGAGGTTATATAATGTAAACAAGTCATGTGAAGTCATTTTGGGTAACCCTCCCATTGTTCAAGGGTTAAAGTCCCCGCAGTTCCGGGGCACTAGGGTTATTAGACTCTCCTATAGAAGTTGGCCCTAGTGAGTCATTGTCAAGTCAGGAATTAGTATAAATAGAGAGTGAGCCTCTCTATTTATCACATACTCACTCACACTCAGTTGTAGCACATAGCTGAGGAAGAAGAAGTTGTTGGGGCTAGAAATAAAGAGGCTACTACTGTCGGGATATCATCTTACTCTTTTTGGGGCTTTGCTATTTGGTGTTGATTCTATCTCTAAGGAAGTTGTGGGGTTTCCTCCTTTATGGTTTCCCTGAGTAAAATCTTTATGTTCATTTTCTTATGTGTTTCATTGTTGTGCTTGTTATTCTCTCAGTTAAGATCCTAAGTTAATTCTAGCTTAAATGATAAAAAAATCTAACATGGTATCAGAGCTAACCTGAGAAGAAGACACTGTGCAGCTGCGGAAACTAGGGCTTCCTACTTTTTGGATCTCTCTCCACAGATTTTCAGCAAAATAAGGTTGGACGGACTCTCCTCTCTATGGCGCATCTTTCCGTCGAAGCAAAATCTGATTCTAAGAATTTTCAGTTTTTGACCCGACACTACTGCCAAAAGTTAGGGATTTCTAAAGAAGTGGAATTTTTGAGTGAGCCCAGGCCTGGATTGATATCCTCCTCAAAATCAAACTTTAGAGATCAATATCAAAGCATTTGGTTGGACAGAACTCCAGGAAAGTCAAACCCTAATCTACTTTTGAACTAGCAGCATTGCAGAAATCCAGCTCCAGATACAGATCCGACATATTAACCTGGTAATATCTAAATATTTTGTATTTCCATTTGAGGTTCTTAGTTAAGATGTCTCATCATACCAAGCTTGATTAAAATCTTGAGGGAGCTGAGAACTTCCGAGCCTGGAAGTATAGGATCTCCCTGGTCGTGGAAGAAAATGAGCTGGACTCCTACATCAATGAGGAGATTCCAGTTCTAGAGGGAGATGAGGCTAAGGCCTTATACAAGAAGAATTTGGTTATGGATAAAAGGAGTATTGTTGATTCAATCAAGGATCACCTCATAGCAGCTCGAGAAGAAAAGATGGGAAGTGAAGATCAAGCTCTCATAGTACAATCAAAGAAAACCAGATCTAGCCATCATAGAGGTAAGTACTCTCATCAAAGGAATAACTTTAGAAAGCCTAGAGATAGGTCTAAGTTCATTTTCTATACATGTGATGAAAGAGACACTTTTCTAGAGATTGTCCTAGAAACAAAAGTATCTCTCACAAGAAGAAGGGAAACAAGAGAAGACATCATGCTCATGCCGTAGAGGATGATGAACCTTCCACAAAGAGAAACAGACAAGATAGTGATGATTCTTCAAGTGATGAAGAATATGTTCTGATTTTCGCTCTCATAAGAACTATCACACATGGCAGCAATGATTAGCTTATAGACAATGGTGCTTGCAAACATATGATAGGATTCAAGGAATCCTTTGTGAAACTATCTGAACATGAATCACCTCACAAGGTGAAACTCGGAGATGACTACCAGTATCCAATAAAAGTTAGTGGTGAATCCTCATACAAGCTAGAATATGGAAAGTATATCAAGATGAAAGATGTATTATTTGTACCTGGACTAAAGAAGAACCTCCTCTCCATATCTGCATTGGATGCAAAATAAATTAGGTTTGCATTTGTAGATGACCAAGTCCTCATGTGGCCAAAGGGAAATTCTTTCGATGACGCAGTAGTGATTGGGGAACAAGGAGGAAAATACAAATTGAAGGGAAAACCAGAATAAGCTTTGGTTCATGAATTGGTAGAACCAAATGAGCTTTGTCTTAGAAGGCTTGCACATGTGCATTACAAAGCACTGCCACTTGCAAGCAAAGATGTTGAAGGTCTCCCAAAAATGCAGAAAAAACATGAAGGTGTATGCAAAGTGTTATAGCTGATTTTACCACATATGGTGAATCACACTTTTATGGCCTTCCCTATCCCTCTGCAGACTCCTTAGACCCCATGTACCATTTTTGTACCTTTGATGTTTCCAAGATCATCCCTAAAAACATGCAATAATTGCCATACGTGACTTTTAATCCCTTTCTCGCCTATATACACGGGTTTGACCCCTAAAATCGTGTACATTAGGATGTGTGCAAAAGGCCAAATTCTTCTGGAGTTTCCCTTGATGTGGATTTGACGCACTTGTCTCTTGGCCTTCCATATGCCTTGAGATTGCTCGGATTCGACCTTCCATTACCCCATTGAAGAGCTATATAAGGAACCCTTTGGATACATTGAAGGCATGAGGAATTGAAGAGCAAGAAAACTATAGTCCATTGTTGCCAAAGCTTATACTTGAGTCTGCATCCCTTTGTCCCTTGGAGCACTTTTGTGTTCTTCTCAAGCTTGCCTTTTTCTTGTGAGCTTGCTATCAAGAGATGGAGGATTAAAGTGGTGGAGGCTCAAGTGGGGGGTTCAGTTTCTTCGATTCGCAAACGTGATGATAGAGGTTGTCACTATCGTAATCTCTATTTTATATTAATAGAAATATCTTTTCCTATCCAATAATGTGTATTTAAATGAGTATTTTATCCATAGATTCTTTTAAATGCTTATATGTTATTGATTATATATGCTAGAGTAGTTCTAACACGATTATATATAGCACGCTTGTATTGTTTGTTGAGTGTTGAGATAGCAATTTATCAATACAAGCTGGATTTGGAAAGCTCAACGGGGATCTATATCAACTATCCAGAATAAGGTACGAATCGAGATCCTTTAGTGTTATATATTAGGTTTTTCTTGCATATAGGAAATGATTGATTTCTGGAGTCAACCTGTCTGTTGTAGTACCCCAAGCCAGAGGAATTTCTCTCCGTAACAGAATTGGCTACTCCACTGGGGACGTTCTTTGTTTTTCTTTGGGATTTGGGGGCACAATGTGCTTTATATTCTTGACTTGCTCTTTGTTTCTCCTTGTTTCTGTGTTGCATTTTATAGTATGTTCATCCATTGACACTCCCATTTATCGGTTTGACCCTTGGCCTACTGTTTACCACTGTCTTCTCTGTATACGCAGGTTTTTGGCTAAAATTCACGTACATACATGGATTTTTGGCCAAAAGTCGCGTATACATGCAGGTTTTTGGCCAAAATTTGCGTATACATGCAGATTTTTGGCCAAAAGTCGCGTATATACGTAGTTGTTCTTTAAATAGTTGCGTACATCCTCCCTTTTGGTGAGTTTGATGTTGTGGGAAGTTCTTGGGTGGGTTGTGAGTGTGGTTGGGTCTTCCTTGGGTTTGATGTTGTCTGTTGGATGCTTCTTTTCTGACCAGAGACAGTCTTTTCATTGATTTTTCTTTGAAAGTAGTTTTAGTCATTTATCCTTTTTGTTTTTCCATTAGTGGATTACTCTTTTTTGTCTCGGTGTCTTGTTGGGCTTGTGTTCTATACTTGCTGCAAAGACTGAAAGTTTTAGATGACTTTTATTTCATTTTTCATTCTTTTATATTGAAAAATACAAGGTAGTTGCATTTTTTTTCATATGGATTTGCGGAGGTACTTGCATTGGATTGCTTGGATGAGAGTTTTATTTAGGCTTTCATATAGGAAGGATTTCATTGGCATTCGAAAAGGAATATATATTTATGCATCTCATGTAGTGGCATACCCTATTCCTCATTTGACAAAGATTGCACTTAGAATTGTTTGTTGTGGTGTGCATATTTAATTCACTGCTAAGTCATAACTTCATTAGTTGCACGATCATTTCCCTTTGAGTAATCACAGCCAATTAAAATCAATGCATAATAAAATGAATTACACTATTTTCTTTTATAGGGTGCACCAATAAGAATAGGTTTTAGGGTATTGGAATAGTTCATTGTGAGTCAATTCTCCAAGATCACTAAACGAAACATTTATGTGTCTGTCCAGGTGAGAGTGTGAAATTCCTTGGTATAATTATTGTTTCTCAGGATCCTCCTCTTACAAGGGAGTTAAGCATGAGGCAGTGTGAGCGGTTATTGATTGGGATGACCCCTAGTCATAACTGAGTAGCACCGGAGATATTTCCAGGATTGTATTTGTATCTAGGGGCTCTTTTGAGAGTTTCGAGCTTTGCTACTATTCCCATACGGTCGATCCCTCCTACGACTGTCTGCCTGACCATTGGTTATATTGGGGTGACCTTAGTTGCCTTACCTAGGTTATCATAGGGGGTACTTGTAGAGGTTATTCTGTAGGTGTCCTGGCCAGGTAGAGGTCAGAGAACACAGTCGCTTTATGCATTGAAGCTAAGGGCCACTATAATTGGTTACATACCTTCGCTTGTAGTGTATGGGAGTTTCAATCCTCTCCTAGATGAGACATACCTGCTGCATTCGGGAGCTCACATATCCTCCCTTTGGTTTGCTTGTATTTTGGTTGTATATTTTCTTAGGAGTGTGCTCTTTGTGCGCTAGTTGGCCTGTGGGATCATGGTTACTTGAGTATATTTATGCTCTCTTGAGTTTGGGTCCTTTTATTTTCGGTGTTCCTAGTATCTTATCACCCGTCCTTGGTCCTAGTACGAACCCTAGTGTTAGACTTGGGGGCATCATAGCCCCTTACCATGCTCATAGATTTGGGAGTGGTCACATTCCACCCTTTACTCCATTTGTGGAGGATGTTGACTCCATTCTCTCAGTCTTTACACCAGTGGTCACCCTCACAAGGGTGGTAGTGGATGCGTGAACATTGGGTCTACACCTTACTTTCCCTTTTTGTCCCATTGTTCATTGCATTGTTTCCTTTGGGTGCAGTTGTCATGATCATTCCTCCCTATATCCTATAGTTTGGATTCTTTATTGACTATTTTGGGTTGTTTTGGACTAATATGGTTGTCATGTAGGGTCCAGTTTTTGTACACCCTCTTTGAGGTTTCAACCTGTCCGTTCCTATCATAGGTATTATGTATGAACTAGCATATAGGTTATGATATAACATCCGCTTGCACTTATGCATTGCCTTATGGCCATTCCATCTTAACCTTAGGTACGAACCCATTCCATGGTATTATAGAACCTTCATGCTGTTGTTAGAAGTGGTACTATGTGAATGATAGAGCTTTCCTATACATGGGTGTCCTAGTTAGCTCCCCTTTGTATTTGGTACCCATGCTGTGAGTCCTCTCTTAGGTTCAGGAGTCCTTTGTATAGTACCGCCATGACTTTGAGTAAGAGCTTCATACTCCTCTTGACCTTTATGTTGGGCATTTCCCCACAAATCCCTTATGTCAAGTTGTAATTGCATTATCATGAGCTTTGCCTGCCTCATTGAGCCTTGTGCAATATTCCCTGACTTTGAGTATCAGCCATATAGCTCGAGCTTGTCTCATGTCTAGCCATGCAGATCCATTTTATATATCCTTTGCAGCTTGATTCCCGATTTTTACTAGGAGGGGACTTTCCCTCGAGTGTCGCTATCCTACACATGTGTCCTTGCATTGAGCATAAGTATGTTTCGTTACTTGGAACTAGTTTGTTTTCCCATTTGACACTTGTCTCCTCCTAGTCTGTAACTATAAAGTGAGTTTATTCTTTTTCAAGCTTTCCAAATATTTGAAAAAGTCCAAAAAAAATAAAAAAACCAAAAAGTTAGACAAGAAAAGATGTTATCTTTGGCAGCAGTTGAGTCGTGTCCCCTTCGAACAGAGCACTATATATCACATCCATTGGTTCGGTTAGTAGTTTGAATTTAGGAGCTGTACTCGTTTCTCTGATTTTATCTCCACTGACTGGTTAAGCTTCCAGTCCCTATGGATCCTCTGTCGATGCCTCCTGTGTCATAGAGATGTCCTAGTTTTGTATATCGAGTTTATGCTACCTACATTCAGTCAGCATTCTCCTTTATGCTCTTGTTTGAAGGAAGTTGAAACCTGAGTCGGCCATCCCTCACTTATCTTGATTTTGCATGCCAGCCATTCCCGATACAGTTACTGGTTTGTGCACATTATGATCGATTCCTTCCACATTATACAGCTTTGCTGAGTACCTCGTGTTGGATGATGGGGGATTCCTTAATGCTCTCCTTCCAGCGGATTTCATCCCATCAAATTTTGATCATTTATTCTAGGATAGGAATCTAGAGTCATGTTTGAATGCCTTGAGACTTGTAGTCATCAGTGGCAGGTTTTCTTTCCATTGAGAATTTGTTGGGAATACATCGATGGATTCTCTCAAGTGTTCAAACTCAACACATTTATTCACACTTGTTAGTTTGCACTCTAGTANGGTTTCTTTCCATTGAGAATTTGTTGGGAATACATCGATGGATTCTCTCAAGTGTTCAAACTCAACACATTTATTCACACTTGTTAGTTTGCACTCTAGTACCTTGATTCCCATTTTCATTATCGGTGGGTGATCTCGCATCTGTTAATGGTATACATCAATGACCAGTAATCAGATGATGGACTACTGTGTTTGACCTCAACACCTCTATTCACATAATAGGACATGTACTCATAGTGGTTTTTGTAGAAGACCTTGTATACTGGTGGTATCTCATATATGCTACCTCCTTGATCATGCCAGTGTTCATGATATTTCATCTCTCGTGATTTGATGCCAGTAGATGTCAGATATTTCCAGCCATTATGGAGATCACAATCCTTTGTATATCTTCATCATGGAGATTCTGAGCTATTTATATTGTAAATGGCAATGACCACACATGTCATATTTTTTATCATGCCTATTCATGGCCATTGTACTCTTATGTATCCAGGACTGCTATATTTGCTTGCAATGATGTGCAAATTTTGATCATTATATTGTATTGATTGGATGGCTGGTTCTTCCACTGGTTTCTTCATCACTTCACTTATGGGATGGACTTATAATGTATTTCAGCCATCGTATGACCGCTTTGACCTCACACATTAGGGGGAATCTTGTTAGAATAATCAAACTCATAGTATTACCCACTTAGACATTAATTCATTTATTTTTGTCTTATTTGCCTAGTTCATGAGTCCCACCATGTGCAAGTTGCTAATTGCCTATCCATAGAGGTCAAACTTTCCATCTTTGACTCATGTAGCACTTGGGAAAGACTTAGGAATCAAATCTGCTTTATTCCTGGCCTCCTAGGCACCCTTCTGTTTTTTCTGCTTTATTGCCTACTTTTTCAGTGTTTTAAGGCACATAGGAAAGCAAGACTAGGTGAGGTGAACTTGTTTTTTGCCCCTTTCATCCTCCACTCTTTCCTCCATGCAAAAGCATGTATGATCTGCCATTCCACTACTCTTTATCTTGCCCATGCTCCCTTTCCAATTCGTGAGCTCCATGACAGATTTGGGATCAGCTTTTTACACCTATGGGGGATATGCCTATTTTGAGTAAGCCTGCTTTATGCTAGTTTTGGATGGCTCCTTATGCATTTGACCTATTGATGTATTCTATATATTCAGCAACCTATGTTATTACAGGGTTGGATATTGTACACTCAGTTAATATAATTTTGTGTTACAGCTCCATATTCAG